>VZTL01076560.1:0-11123 GCA_013400535.1 Scopus umbretta
ATAACTAAATAACTAAAAAATAACATTGCCTCAGTTCTTGGCTGTGAGAATCATCCTGCAGTTTGACACAATGTCCTCTGAAACCAATGGAAACTTTCAATCAACTTTAGCAAACACGGGATTCAGCTCCTGGAGAGAAGAAAGCTGTTTGAGAAACAAGCAACAGTCAATCCTTGTTGTTTCTGCTGAGGTTGTCAACTGCAATAGTAACTTCTGTGATACAGACAGCTGTGCAATAGGAATTAAACTAATGTCTTTAATTCACTTCTGGGAGAGCATATGAACCTGTCAGATGGTAAACATGTAAGCATATAAACAGTATACTTTTTGAACCAGGAACACCCTGATTCAGATAACAACCTCTGCTTTCTGACACTGCTCAAGACGAAGTCTCAAGATGGTTACGGAACACAGAGTTGAAGTAGAAACTGGCAAAGCAGTACAATTCTTAAGGGCTGCAACTTGGTCACCTTGAGTCCCAAGGTAATGAATGGCATTACAAATTTATCACGAGAAGTTCTGCTTGGCTGACATTTGCCTGTGGAAAACCACAGGAAAGCCTGAAAAGGAAGTCAGCTTCTAGACCAAAATGCTGCTAATGAGAAACACCTTTTGCTATAACATAAGCAAGGGAAAGAAACTGATATACCTTTCTAAGTTTTGCTCTGATATGGATATTTAAGTAAATATCCATATCAGTAAAATACTTAAAATCCTTATTCCAATCCATCATTTGCATTTAAAATGTAAAAATCTTAGGTAGATATCATACTCATATCATTACCATCTCACCATAAATATTTAATACATCCTTATACAAAGTAGTACACACATACATGTAACACGTAGATAGATTCTTACCCTCTAATTCAAAAAAAATTAGGCAGGCTTTGCTGTGTATAGACATCTAGGTTTGGCTGAACTAAAGCATGGGGAAACAAGCACTGAAGCTAAGCACCTGATGCAGCTCCTTTGTGTTTACAGGAATACAAAGACCTCTGTAGATTGCAACTGCAGAAGGGCATCTCTAAGGAAGCTCAGTCCTAAATCATTTTATTCAGTTTGCCATTTCCTAAATATATTCTGTTATTCTTATACAAAAGATAAACCCACCTTTTTCTTTCAGTACTTTTCCTCCTTATTCTGTTTATTACATAGGGATACCTCCTTCTCAAATGTAATTTTGCTTTTACAGAACATTAAATAATTTTTACATGGAATGACTCTTACAGTTTGTCTCGCCAGTGAACAGGGCACATGAAATAGCTCACAGAAACCAAAACAGGGAATATATTACAGCAGGAATAGTAAACTCCCTTCATCAGTGCTATTAAATTCTCATGCTTAGAAAATCAACTGTAACAAGTGAATCAAACTGTTTTCCCAGTCACTGTTAGCCACTGAAATGTCAAGACTTCATGCTTCTTTCCAGTGCTTTGCTTAGGGCCAATATTCCTGAGTGCTACACAGTAACAGTCATTCTCACAGAATTGCTCTTTCTTCCCTCAAAAGACTCTGTGTCTGCATCAGTCTCCATCTGTGCATGCCAGACTCCATACTGTAACCACAGATTTTACACCCTACCCAGAAATTGCCAGCCATTTGACACTCTGTCTTTCCCAGGGTTTCTCAGAGTCTTCATCACACTGTTATGAGGCTGAGACAACTTTCCTTCTTAATACCTACCTTCTCCTCCCACAGATGGCAGGAAAAAAACTGAAGAGAAATGGAGGTTGAACCTCCTTCACATCAGGTAAGAGTTGTGGTGACTACCCAAGCAGAAACAAGTTGTTCACCTTACAAACACACAAGCACTTTTCCATCCACCTAAAAGCAACAAGAAACTGAAAGCGCCACGTGTGCATGGAATCACTCCAGGGCCCCAAATTAGGCCTGATCTACATGTGTGCTGCTTTATCTCAGCGGTTAATGCTGCTGCACCCGCTTCCACTAAAGGGTAGCTGCAGCTTGTCACTATGGTGCTTACTGTGCCGCTTTTTTCCATATTCCTTCCTAACGCTGACATGCAGAATTTGTCCTCACTGGTAGCAGGGAAAGAGGGGATGGAGATGTACTCAAGGTTTTTAGAACACAACAGTCATTTTAATTACTCTTTAAAGCCCACCCTAATGAAGCCTGCCAGAACTAACCCAGCTTACTGGGGAGTATCAGCTGATGAATTAGATGTTGGGAGACCAAAGGGTGACAATTATTTAATGACTCTGAAATTCTCCTAATTGAACGACACAGACCACAAAAGTCAGAAGCGTAGTGCAAGCCAGTGAAAAAAAAAACAGACACACAGAAAAATCGCAGTAGCACGTGCATTAGCCCAGACTGTGCACATATGTGGAATGTACATACATTGAAACAAATCATCCCTGTTTGCTCCCGCTGTTGCACAAACCAAAGGTCAACTGTGTATAATTTAAATATACAGACCATACATCTTAAGATTTGCAACAGTATTAAACATACTGTTTGCATTGATCAAACACATGAAAAACCTTAAATGTACTGTTGAAATACAGGAAGGCTTCCCACTTACATTTTCTAGTGTATCTTTCTAAACTATTTTAAATTATTTGAGTTACTTGACTTTCAAAATCTCTTCTGAAAGGCTGCCCCAGAGCCCAATACAACACTGTCACAGTAAATATACTAAAGTTTTCAGACCAAATTTTCAGGTTCAATTTCTTTCAATTCTCCTGTTAAAATCCACACTTGCTTGTGTCTCTACAAGCCCTGTTCTCTAGTCGCTTATAGCAATCACTTAGAAATTCAGTTGCACCGTTAAAATTGTTACAGCACAGACCCATAACCAAACATTTTAAGTATTCAAAACCATATTATGCAAACCTCTAGAAGTATTTAACAGTTTGCTATGTAGAGGTAGGCAAATAGCTGAGAAGAAAATGCCTGGAAAATGGATTCCAGATCATCAAAAGAACAACCTGCAGCTGAACCTACTAAGTTCACATATACAGCTTTACATTTTATCTGGGGGACAACAATGGTGCACGCATACAAGACTCAATGTTATGGACCAAATACAGAGCAGAAATAAAAGAAAGGATATAACACCTGTGTTTTCACCCCTCCACCTTTCTGGATCACAATGAAGGAAAGCAGTACAAAGCCAATGCTTTGAAAAAGAAACTTCATTATTCTAATGTACTACTGGAATTTCTTTAAACAGTATTAAGTGGATGTGAACATAAGTCATTCCACAGCACAAATACCAGACAATGAAATGAATAACACAAAGAACCTAATTATCATTCTCACAAAGCACTCCATATCCATCTCTATCACAGTACCAGATCTAATATTAAAATACATGATTTCTGGATGTTCTTTCCATCTCAGCTACTAAACACATCTATATTTAGGCCTATCATTTCACTTTCCATTGTCTCATTTTTGCCTTCTGCAACATGGGGATAATTATATTTAAAATCTATAGATTCCACTGGAGCTAGTTTATTACTAGAATATTTAAGTTTTGTCATAATACAAATCATAACTTTAACAAGAGTGACAGAGGAAGATCAGGTCTTTATGGGATATTCATCAAGAATATCTATAAATGTTTCTGTATTGCAGAGCCTATGGGAGGTCATAACAGCCAACAGGTAAAAAGGTTATGAAACAGATTAAAAAAAGACTTCTCCACTATAAGGCCTGCAGGGCACCAGAACAGTTCAAAAAATGCCCTGTTCCTTGGAAGGCACGTCATTAAGGCAGATGTGTTGTGATCTTACAAGTATATCTCCTCTGCTAACTGTTCTTTTCCACTCAGCAGGGATCAGGAGATACCTTCACAACCTTTCTTTTTTTAATGTTAATTCAGAACCAGTAACAGAAGCTGGGTTAGCAACCCTGGAGTGCAAACTTCTCTAATTTTCACAATACTGACACGAAACAGGGTAACAAATGCTTTCTTGCCCTACCTCACTATTGTATTTCAGACACAACCAGCCAGGACACCCTGCAGCTGGGTTATTCCAAGAGCTCATGCTGTCTTTGTTGGCTCGCCCAAAACTGGTAAGAATGACAATTAGTACCACAGCTGTTCATTAGGATCTAGAAAACCAGTCCCTCATTTCACAGGCAGGTCTATGAATGCAGAAATCTCAGTGATCATTAAAACGAAGTTCAGCCATCTGCACGGCACCAGAAGGGCCCTCAGGCCATCTCCCGGGGGTCTGCCCAAGATTGACAATTTCATAAATGCTGAAAACTAAGTGTTCACTAAAGGGCTGTTTCCGTATCTGGCATGTAAAGACTGTCAATCTGAGAAAGCATATTTGATGCAGTACAGACATATAAAGACAACCCCTGCCCTACTATTTTAACAGCTTTATTAAAAACATCAGCATCTAAATGCAAGGTAGAACATTTAACTCCCAGCAGAAACAATTTTCATCCATGTAACAGGTATGATGTAAAATCATTGCACTCTATTTTTAGGTATTATATTGCTTTTTGTAATTGCATAGAGGCTTTATAGGGCCTGATCCTGACTTAAATAGACAATGAACATTCTGCTAAACATAACAGTGACATTCGATTTAACCCCAATTTCTTTAGTTTTATTAAAATGCAAATATTTACTTTGTTGCATACCAAATTAGAGCAAATACAGTCCATTAGCAAGTCAAATTTTGCCAGTATCTTCAACACAGCTCTGAGGAACAGATGCATAAATTACATTACCCCAAGCAGGCGAGAAGTACACTGCTCTCAGGAGTATGTTACAGGCAACAGTTAGTCATATACATTTTTACTGCATCTTCAGCCTTATTCTACTGTTACTTTTGATGTTCTGATACTGTAAGGACATATGTTTACATATCCTCCAGAACAGTACTGGAAGAAGCTGAATTTTAAGGCAAGAGGTCATCTATTATAGGGTGATACTTTGTTTGCCACTTTGATTATTGGATAAACATTTAAAAGATTAAATTAACAGCAAAATGCAGTTGGTTAACCTGAAATAGTTTTATACATAAATATTTTCATGAGTAATAATATTATGAATAACCATGTGTGTCTCCCTTCAAAAGATATTTCCATTTCCATCAGGCATCACATTGGTGAGTCCTACCGCCTCTCTGGAGTAAAAGGAGGGTAAGGACCAAACTGTGACCAAGTCACAGGTTTGAACTCTTCACTCTTAGGCTTGCAATAGTTCCATAACTGCTCCCTTTACGATCTACCCCTGCTTTGAATACCTGTGCAGGCACAGCAGGATATATCTTTTCATTATCCTTAGGTAAGCACACAGACGTCCTTAGGTAATGATTGCTAAAAATAACAATTGTTATGTTCTAACTTTTGAAAAGTGCTGAATTCAGGAACTTGTAAATTTGACTAAAATAGTGCTGGCACAATGCACATAATAAATGAGTATCAGCAGTGAATGAATTGCCTGCCAGAAATACGATACTTCCTCTGAATTCTTAAGTCCTACCTTAAGGACTCTCTTTCCAGATAGGGTACCGTACACAAGGGAAGGACAAAAGGTGCTATGTTCAGTACTTTTATTGCAATAGGAATACCTTTCTAGTAAATATGAACCTGATATATTCACAATAAAATAAAAAGTGTGAGGAAGAGATGCACTGTCTCTAGTCAAGCAACATTTATGGGATTATTTGTGCATAAAGTATACTGACAGCTCTTTGGTACTAATTCTACTGTCAGTTCTGCAAAATAGCTACCATGCCAAGTTCCACTCTTTCTGATGAAATTAAAACTGTGTAGGTGCCCAAGAGACTGACTGAATAGGGCACACCTCCATTTTATCCCTTTCCACACTTCATAGATAATAAATGTAATAAAACAGTAGGCAAAAAAGAATTAACAGAGGAAAGGAGAGAAGCTTTTAGATGACCTGTAGTGAATTTCTTCTCAGAGTGCAAAAGAGGAAAAGGTACCATAATGGTACCGAACACCTAAGTTTTGTCTATATTGCAAATTTATTGCAAGATTCGGGGAAAATCGTTATGCCCCTGTTTCCGGATGCAAACAAAATCTCTATCAAGCGTGAACCACTATCAATATGTTAACTCCATCCTTTTTTAGGCAAGCTGCAGAAAACAATTAAACCAATACAGAGCTCGTGAAAGTGTATAATACTTCGGTCGAAAATATTTTACTTGCTTTTCCCATATCCTCACTTCCCCTGTCAAGCTACATTCTTCTTTCTTTTATTTGTACAACTTCAGGACAGCCCTGCTGTTTACATGAGCAGCAGATTTAAAACTTACCTCATGCTTCTTTTGACTAACAAGAGATGCTCTACCAAAATTGTCTAAAAATAACTCATCCATAAGTCATGATTTCCATAAACGAAAAATTGTATACTAATACATTTTTAGCTAACTTAAAATTTTATCCCTAGAGTGTAAAAAGTTACTCATTCCTAATATAAAAATACCTTGTCAGAGCCACTCTGAAGGCCAGAAGAAAGTTGTCTTTATCATCTAATGGCAGTTTATCAATATCTTTCAAATAAGCACTGAGTTCTGAAATACACACTTACCAGTTTTATGTCTCACACATGCTCAGAGTCCAATTTTTAAAAAGTCCCAGGTCACTTCAAACAAAAGAGAACTTAAATGAATTTAGTTTTATGAAAGATACTGTATTGACAGTCCAACTACTGACAGAATCTGTACAGCATGGCAAACTTATGCCCTACAATATCTAATTGTATCTTATGTCCTACAATATCTAATATCTAATCTAATATCTACCTGCACATCTAATTAATGCTTTAGAAACAGCAGTATCCTTTATTCCACTGCCTGCCTACAAACTCCAGAATTTCTTCTGAGGCAGCTTAGGAGCTAATTATATGTGCATATATATATATATATATATATATATGTATATAGCGGGGGGGGGTGGATGTAGCTCATACTCACTATGATGTTGACAGAGATCTATCTTATATTGTCTACATCTATTAGTATTTCTGTAAAGCAAGCATCACAAGTCTCTAAGCGTACAACACAAGATAATTTTACTCCCAACAGTCATCAATTGGACTACAGTAGTTTAAGTCTGATTCCAGAGTGGGCTGGATTTGAACAGCTGCTGTGGATATTAAAGACTACATGCAATTATTAACTCAATGAACCATCAGACCGCTCAAAACCAGCAAACATTTTTAGCTTCAATTAAAGCTAGAGATTCAAACCTGTTAACAAGAACTACGTAGGTCTCTGAAAACAAGATTTCTATCATCAGATCAGCTGTGCAACCTTTTCTTTCCTCTCACAAACATGTCTTGTAAGTGTAAAGAAATGCTCTTCATATTTATTACCATGTGGTTTTTGTAGCACCTGGCACAATAAGGTTTTACTCTTTACTTGAGTCTGGAAGCATTGCTGTAACACAAACACTAATGAAAACGTAACAGAAAAGGAGAGCCAAGTTCTTGCTGAAAGGAATCTCTGGCTAAAGCATAACAGGGCCTTTAAAAGATCAAAGTATCCAAATAAGGAAATAAAAAAAGAATGCAAAATTCAAACAGTGGCAAAATGTAAGACAGCAAAATATCCATCTAATCACAACAAAAGCAGATTTGCTCCTATATATTCCAGAAAGAAGACAACTAGAACATCTTGAAACCACCCTTTTGAATTTACTGGACACCTTTAAAATGTGAAGATTTTTCATATGATAATGTTAATTCAGAATATCACTGTAGTCCCAGTAACAGAGAATATGTTTAAATCTCTAAAAGATTACTTAACAACTGTTTCATATTTATATTGTTTACCAGGCAAGTCAGTAGAAAGTTCAGACCTTGATAAAACTAGAGATGAAACTGCTATCCAATCAAAAGGCACCCCGACTTCTTGGAAATATGTACCAGACACCTTCCTTCATGACACAGTCCTTTCCTAGTAATGGCCAGACCCAAAGGTAACAAAATTATTTTCCAAGGAGTACAGCATTACTAGCTCAAGTGAAGTGTTACGAAGACACGTGTTGAATTGCCTAATCAAAAACTTGTATTTCTTCCCCTCATTCTACTCAAGAGTTTGACTTTTGTGGCTTCTCCTGAGTTTCACTGGGAATTTCTACACAAATTCAGACATACTTGGTCATAACCACCAACAATGCACTACACAGTTTTTATCTAAATGGTGTCTAAATTATAAGAACTTCAAATCCAAAGTCCAGGCCTATTCCACATGGATTTATGCTTGAATATCAAAATGTTTCTCATCTCAGAGGAATAAACAGAGATTTCTCCAAGCTGTCAATTGCAAGGAGGGACCGAGAGTGCCCACAGAGGGCTATTACAGCTGCTTGTGTTGTAGTTTAATCTTAGACATGAAGTTTGACATTCATGTTTATCATTCAAGTCGAACCCTTCCTAAATCCAGGGATGTTCAGAAAGCTTTTTGATATAAACCAGCTCTCTTCTGAACAACTGAATTGCAGTGCAAAGATTGTGGGGTGGGGGGGAGCACTTGAGATTACAAAAATAATTTTAAAAATACATAGTTTATACTTAAACCATTTTATACACAGCAATGCCTGCTTGGGTACAAACTTCTGTATTGCACTGAGTCATGGGGAGACAAAGTATTGAATAACCACCTGGGTACCTGCAGTATGTTTTCTATATACATAATTCTATATCCGTTCTTTGGAAGTTATCCACATTGTCTCTTGATTAGGGTTTATGCTCCCAGTCACTCAGTAGGAAGGGTCTCCTGACAGTTTTCCTGCTGCCCAGATGACTAGTCAGAACTCAGCAGTTTCATCATATTGATGAGGTATGAAAAGAGAAAGCATTAGATACATCAAGAAATACAACATGTACTGAGAAACCAGTAACAATGATGAACTCTTTGGTCTCTAATGAGAGTGGACAGAGTTCACGTGCTCCATCATTGTAACAATCACTGTTAATGGGGAAAAATGTCACATGGTGCCATTTTTTGTTCCCTTTGTGATCTCTGTAACAGCAGCAGTTTATCAGAACTCTGGACACATCGGCCTCTTTGTCGTGCAAGACAGAATACCACTGCTATTTCCACAGTCCAAAAATACCTTTTGACTAGACTAAAAATTCTGTTTTCCTCTCAGATAACAAAAGCGCCTAAACTTCAAAGACAAGATGTTGGCTGCCAGTTGAGAGGTGCTGCATATATACATATATATACATCATGCATACCATAAACCTGGTATGTATGTACCCTGCAGGGTTATCCCTCTGGTGTGGCTACACTGCAACATTTTCTTTTTCTGTCAAGTGTAACTCAGTGAGGAATTAAAACATCTCTACTGAGGTTGTAAAAAGTGTATAGCACTACAAAAGGTAAAACTATTGCTGCCCGTCCTAGTTCTGCAACAAACTAATTGTCTTATTGCTGTAGTGTCTGCCTATGAGATTTTTCAACCCCAGGAAGAAAGTGTGATTCCTTCTTACATACGGATGGATACACACCACTTCAAAAATTCCTTGTGACTATGCAACATATTTGCTAAATTTGCTTATATAACCTTACATTAAGTGTTTTAATGAACCATGCTATAGACTTACAGAAGTACTCTGCTAATGACTATCAGCCTGCAGACTGGCCAAAAGAATGTCACACATCTATAAACCCCTAAATCCATGACGATATCCAGAAACACACACTTAAAATCCATCACATTATCTCAGGCTTGCCAGTGACTATGAGGTAGAACAATGGAAGGAGTGATAATCATCATAACCAGCAACTTTATCAAGAAGAAAAGAATATGATCAGTCAATTGAAATCAACTACTGTGACACCTGACACTCTCCAAAGGGCTATGTCCACTGTAGCTGCTGCACATGCAGAGAATGGTAGGAACTTCTGGTAGGTGATGGTCTGGAACCTAACAAGGTCCAGGTACAAAAATTATTTCATATGGCAATTACTCTAGTGCACATTGGTCAGTCTCCTTCATCCAAAATATGCAGGAAAGAAACTGCCAGCTGAATAAGGATAAACAAGGAACGATGGGGCTATTTTTTTTAAATCCCATAATATTTATCTACTAGTAAAGTAGAACCACCTTCATACTCGGAAAACACTGTTTTCATCTGCTATTAAGGAAAAGCTAAAAAGCTAACTTGTTGCCTGTTAGCTGATCCAGTGAGCTCAGTAATGTTTTACTGAACATATCATGGGGTTTTTTCAAGCTTTGAGTATGTGCATTCAACACTGACAAACAGGCATGACACAGACACAGGATCAAGCCTTATCTTTTTCCTTGGAATGCTCTGTCTACAACTGAACCTGTGGTGTTAACCCATAACTCTTCAAGCTTCTGATTACTCATGCCTCTGAATTACTGTTACTTTCATACATGTAAGTAATTTTTTCTTTTTTACAAAATGTTTAAATATGGAAACATATCAAAACAAAATTGTATGCAGACACTCAGGTGGCTGGAATTATACATTATGCTCACTAGGTTTTACATTTTATTTACAGTATCCTACTCTGAATGGAATGTCTTCTATAATTGCTCTTTAAGGTAACACTGGTTTTGGTTATTTACCAGACCCTGTAAATACAGTAAAACATAACTGTAAGGTGTATTGGGGTATATACTATGGAATAAAAGACTTCTTTTATTTTTGCGGAGTAGTAAAAAACAGAATTTAATCTGGTAAACACCAGAACTATTGAGTACAGAATAAATTTCCACCACTACTACCGCAGATCCAGCTCCCCTGGAAGCCACAGTGACAGAAGTACTAGAACAGATGAAGCATTGGCAACCCCCAACCTCCTAAGGAAAACGTTAAAACTTGCTTCAAAAAAGATTAGATGAAAAGGGTTTGGGTTTTTTTTAAACGCCCCTGTTCCTGATTTACAATCTAATGTTGCTCTTGCTACTGCTAGTACTGGAGTGATGAACTGGCTAAGTTTGGTTATTCAAATTTGTACCTGCAGGGCTTTTTGTCCACATATTTGTTTGCATTTTTCAAGACAGTTCAAGTTCATCTGGAATATCTTTGAGATTAACATCACCTTGCCTGTGGTTAGATTTCTTGCTGCATTTGCTCTCTTCCAATCTTCCCTTCAGGACTTGCAAAAAAAAAACCACCCAAA
>VZTL01076565.1:0-13061 GCA_013400535.1 Scopus umbretta
CTCAGCTAGATAACTTCCCACAACAAATCACATAATGAAGAAGCTAAGGTTTTGTCTCTATTTGTGAATTATATTTACAGTTCACCCTCTTTTTAGGAGTGTGATATACATTTGAGACACTTGATGTGTCCTATATCACCAAACCACAGGTCATATAGAAGACCTCTTTATGTAAATCTTACAGTCCAGGAAGCTGCCACCCTGGATTCAGGCATGGCTGGGATTCTTGATAATATTTAAAATAATTATAAAAGCAACTATAAAAGCAATGACAAGAGTGTTTGGTACGATCAGAAACTTGTTGTGGCCTTATTCAAGTCTCCTAATGGCAAAGAAAGGGCTTTTTTCCTTTTGTTGACTTTGTTAGGAAAAAGATGACCTGAAATGTGTGATTTCTATTATTTTGTATTTTACATAATGTAAAACCTGATAACTAGAGAACTAATGAAACTATGATGCCACTGCATGTGAGAAGCAGAAAACTGAACAGTTATAAGAGAAAGTCATTTGCTCAGACAACTTTTTTTCACTACATTTTTAAATAATGATTTTCTTTCTGCTCCAATTATTATCTGTGAAAATTTGTCATTCCAGATAAAGCAGAAGTTAAAAAGAGGAAAGATTATCTTGTAATGATCATCTTTGAATCACACTTTGGCCTGTTCAGGACACTGCTTGAGAGAGTCTCTTGGGAGACAGTTCTGAAGAGCAAAGAGGTCCAGGAAGGCTGGGTATTCTTCAAGAAGGAAGTCTTAAAGGCACAGGAGCAGGCTGTCCCTATGTTTCATAAGATGAACCGTCGGGGAAGATGAATGACCTGGCTGAACAGGGAGATTTTTCTGGGACTCAGGAAAAAAAAGAAGAGTTTACCACCTTTGGAAGAACAGGCAGGCAACTCAAGAAGACTACAGGGACCTCGTGAGGTCAAGCAGAGGCTAAATTAGAAAGGCTAAAGCCCAGCTAGAACTCAATGTGGCCACTGTTGTAAGAGATAATAAAAAAATGTTTTTACAAGTATGTTAACAACAAAAAGAGAGCCAAGGAGAATCTTCATCCTGTATTAGATGTGGGGTGGAACATTGACACCAAGGATGTGGAAAAGGCTGTTGTTCTTAATGCCTTCTTTGCCTCAGTCTTTAATAGTAAGACATTATCCCCAGGGTATTCAGCCCCGTGAGCTGGAAGACAGGGATGGAGAGCAGAACAAACTCCCCATAGTCCAGGAGGAAGCAGTTAACGACCTGCTATGCCACCTGGACACTCACAAATCTATGGGGCCAGATGGGATCCACCCGAGAGTACTGAGGGAGCTGGCAGAGGAGCTACTCTCCATCCTTCATCAGCAGTCCTGATTAACAGGGAAGGTCCCAGATGCCTGGAGGCTTGCCAATGCGATACCTATCTACAAGAAAGGCCGGAAGGAGGATCTAGAAAACTACAGGCCTGTAAGCCTGACCTCAGTGCCACAGAAGATTATGGAGTGGTTCATCTTGAGTGCGCTCAACAGGCATGTGCAGGTCAACCAGGGGATCAGGCACAGGAGAGGCTGTGGTTGTTATCTAACTGGACTTCAGTAAAGCCTTTGACACTGTCTCACACAGCATTCTCCTGGAGAAACTGGTGGCTCATGGCTTAGGCAGGAGTTCTCTTTACTGGATTAAAAACTGGCTGGGTGGCCATGCCCAGAGTGGTGGTGAATGGAGTTCAATCCAGTTGGCGGCCAGTCACAAGCAGTGTTCCCCAGGGCTCAGTATTGGGGCCCATCTTGTTTAATGTCTTTATCAAGGATCTGGATGAGGGCACTGAATGCACCCTCAGTAAGTTTGCAGATGACACCAAGTTGGATAGGAGTGTTAATCTGCTGGAAGGCAGGAAGGCTCTGCAGAGGGATCTGGACAGGCTGGATCGATGGGCTGAGGCCAACTGTATGAGGTTTAACAAGGCCAAGTGTCGGGTCCTGCATTTGGGTTACAACAACCCCATGCAACACTACAGGCTTGGGGAAGAGATCCAGGGTGTTGGTTGACAGCCAGCTGAACATGAGCCAGCAGTGTGCCCAGGTGCCCAAGAAGGCCAACGGTATCCTGGCTTGTATCAGGAATAGTGTGGCCAGCAGGACTAGGGAAGTGGTCGTGCCCCTGTACTCGGCACTGGTGAGGCTGTACCTTGAATACTGTGTTCAGTTTTGGGCCCCTCATTACAAGAAGGACATTGAGGTGCTGGAGAGTGTCCAGAGAAGAGCAATGAAGCTGGTGAAGTGTCTGGAGAACAGGTCTTATGAGGAGTGGCTGAGGGAACTAGGATTGTTTAGTCTGGAGAAGAGGAGGCTGAGGGGAGACCTTATTGCACTCTAGAACTTCCTGGAAGGAGGGTGTAGTGAGGAGGGTGTCTTCTCCCAATTCACTAGCGTTAGAACAAGAGGAAATGGCCTCAAGTTGTGTCAGGGGAGGTTTAGATTGGATATTAAGAAAAATTTCTTTACTGAAAGGGTGGTGAAGCATTGGAACAGGCTGCCCAGGGAGGTGGTGGAGTCCCCATCCCTGGAGGTATTCAAAAAATGTGTGGATGTGGCACTTTGAGTCATGGTTTAGTGGACATGGTATTTTGGGTTGACAGTAGGACTAGATGATCTTAGAGGTCTTTTCAACCTTAATGATTCTGTGATTCTATGTAATGAGCGAAGGAAATGTCGGGCCCTTTTTTAAAAATGGTAAAGAAAGGAAACAGAATGCTGAAGTCATTTGTGTAAAATTATCCCATTGTCATTAATCTCATATGCTGCTGTAAAATATTGTAAATAATAATTCTTGCTGCACTTGTGATAAGTGGTTGCTGCAGCCAGTGCTAGTTATGAAAATTATGCTGTATTTTTGTGATAATGTTACCACAGTGTCAAAGTTCCACAAGAAACATGTCAATAGGATTATTTTTTGTTGTTCCTTAGAGGAAAACAGTACAAAATTTGTAAGTTTTGACAAAGAACTGAAAAATATCTCTTGGAAATGCTGTTGGGTACAAGAGTACACATGACCTCTTTTCTAATAACACATTACTGAATAAGTTTTTTCAGTGCTTGCAGTTTGGGGAAAATAATGAGAGGAATTGCCATTGTGCATTGTTATTTCTAGGAAAAAGAATGTTTTTGCCATTTCTGTGTGGCTAGGATTACAAGATACTTCTATAAGCACTATTTTCTTTTCTATAATGCATGTTTCCTTTGATAAGCTCTACATGACATCATGACTTCATATGACACCTTCCTTGAACCCAAAGAAGTAGAGCTCTGAAGGGTTTCATGTGGCGCAGGTGCCATGAGTTGAATACAGTTGCTATGGAGTCTCTAAAATGTTGTACAGAACTCTTTCTGCAATAACTCCACCACCCTTGGACTTTTGAATAAAGATGAAAAACATATATAATCTTCCACAGCAATCAGATAATGGATGCTGTTACAAATAAACAGCTGTTGTTTTCTGTTGATTTAAGTATTTCAGCATACACTTCAACTTGTGAAAGCTTTGCAGAAAAAAAGATGGGTTTACTACTTTGCTGTACAAATTTAAACAAACTATTTTAACTAGCTGCCCTGTCAGATTTCTAAAAATTAGAGAAATTAATAGTTTTACAGATCAATCAGTCTCTAATCTTTTAATCAGAAACATACATGAAATCACTATTGAGTAATATTTTTCAAAAGTTTCTTATTTGTTTGTCAGTAAGAGCATTAATTAGTTGTCTGATACAGAAAAGAGAAGTTCTGGCAATGTATCAATATTAAAAGGAATGTTAATTACGTTCATTTTTACTTAAATGAACACTTACCTAAGAGTGCAAGAAATTATTCTGAATTGCTACAGGGGATCTTCATACTATGCCAAGATGCTGTGAGCATCTTTGATATCAATACAGCAGTACTTACGCCAAAAAACCCCAAACAACCCACATAGAGGGGAGAGGGTTGCTTCCTTAAGCAGGGCCTTCTATATACCTGAATTTTGTGGAGGACAATGGGCAAAAAATCTAGCATCTCAACAAAATTATAATTTGATCTTTTTTTGAATGATCCTGCATAATTTTTTAAAAAATGTACAGTTTTCTACAACAACTAGGCTAAAGTTAATTTCTTGAAAACTTCTGTCTTCAATTCAAGAGAATGAAGGAATTGCCCGCCAAGAATACCTACTGTTTATGATACTTTAGTGGGATGGAAGTTGAATGCTGTTAATGTGAATAGAACTTAAGACTCAGATTGTCACCACCTATGGTTGAATATGCACCAGTATTTTGCACCATGGTCTTCACATTTTAACCAGGAGAGAGCTGGCTGACTGGATTCAGAGACACTAGAGATATAGAGATGCCTAAAACATATGATTCTTATACTCATACCTAACTTTAAAAGACTAGATGAGCCTCTGAAGGTTTTGGTTATGAAAGAAGCTTAGGAAGTTAAATCCAGACAGATGGATTTAACCATCCCCAAATAAGAAGCTTCATTTTATTGAGATTGTATTTAGCCAAGTTTGAGTTGATCCTATGCCTGCATATTGAAGTGTGTATGGCAATATGAGCTGTTTAGTTTTTGAAATGGAATTACCTGACCACTCCTAGATGTTATGGTAACAGGTGCCATAGAAAAAGCACAGATGTCTCAAGTTGTTATCAATACAGCAAATACCTATCCGTGTCTGCCCTGGTTTCAGCTGGGATAGAGTTAATTTTCTTC
Organism: Scopus umbretta; assembly: GCA_013400535.1. NCBI lineage: Eukaryota > Metazoa > Chordata > Aves > Pelecaniformes > Scopidae > Scopus > Scopus umbretta. The sequence goes on from VZTL01076565.1 coordinate 4,727, forward strand.
CTAGTAGATGGTATAGTGCTGTGGTTTNCAGTTTTGTTAACCTGAGGCTGAATAATAGACTTGTTGGATTATATTTCTCTTTTCCTGGATGTTATGCCATGTAGTCTAATAAGCTATTGTTGAGGTAATGCACCAATATATAAAACTGAATTAAACTATACTTTTAAAGAACAGCTAAATATCTCACAGGATTTATAAATAGCAAACCCAACATATTTATTCCTGGCTTAATTGACAATTTCAGAGTTACCTTGCACAAAAAGCCCTCTGAAACATGTTAAGTGTTTTGTGTTTGTGCATGGCAGTGGAGATGGCTTTGGAACAGTTTGCGGCTGTTTTCAGTTTCTAGACAAGGATGGACTGATCTTCTAAGATGTATCTGATTAAAACTAACAATGATTCCGTGACAGCTTGTATCTTGGATGTGGATTTTCAGTCTGCAGAATCTGTTCCAAGTTAGTAGTATGAGAAAAGTCGGTAATGAATGCATAACAAGTGTCCATGCTAGCCACTGTTTAAGTGTTCATATTCTTCAAAGTAGGTTGTGCTCAGAACATATAACTTTATATGTTATCAAGAATCATACTAAACATAGGCTGCAGACAAGCTCATTTACATGCTCCTTTTTTTGTTCTTGACTGTCTCCTTGTTCAAAAGTAAATGAATGAGAATAACATACCTCCTTGTATTGCCCAGAAAGTATCAAAATTTACTTGACCTCACTGAGCTCACAAAGTCTCTGTTTATCTCTTTGCAAGAGTGTAGTATCTTATTGCCTCAGGGCACAAGGGTTTATATGAGCAAATGTTCTTGAAAGAGAAGGGTTAATAAAGCATCGTGGCATGATTGAATGTCTGTAATGAAATTCCTTTGGTTTTAACAAAATAAATCAGGCATATATTTTATATTAATTATGATTCATAAACGTATGATTATTAGAGAATCCCTGAGCATAGCAGATGACCTGATTCTAATAACAACAAATCTGTATTTTATTTCAAATTGTAGATTGTTTTCTGCACTGTTTTTAACTGCTTCTAGTGTTTGAACTTAAATCAGAAATTCTCTGGGGTGGAAAAATCTTTTTATTGTTAGTATGTGTACTGCTTAGCACAGTCAGGTCTGATACCCCTGTTTGAGGCCATAAGAAGTAGAGCATTACAAAACAATGAATGATATGTTTTTAAAGCTCTGAAATGCAAATTTATTGTCAAGAAATCTGCAGGACACTTTGTGAATTATATTGCTTACAAATTCTGTTGCAAACTTTGTTCAAATACAGGCTTCTAATTAATCACAACATAACCAAATCTGAATGTGCTTCTGGTCCTGCCATCCATGTAAAACACCCAACTAAGCAACAGGTATTAATTCAGTTATAACAAATCTTATCATGCTGATCTATGGTGACCTACGGTTTTTACTACAAATATTCATACTCATTAACCTTAGTAAAGATATGTTGATATACTTTATCCCAAATGACACTATAGTTTGTTATTCTCTGCTAACACGAAAATTCAGCCAGCATTTATCTTAAGAAACACTGACATTCATAGATTCATTGAGCTACTTTGAGATACTACTAAATTGTCAACTAATTCAGCTAATGGGGTCTCCAGGATCTATCAAGATAGGGTTTATGCCCTCAGTAATGTAATTTATATGAAAATTAGACTACTCCAAGGGAAATGATTTAACCTTTCAAGATCATATCAAGATATCCAGCTTTGAAATGCATTTCATCATAGCAAAGTTTACCATGGATAACATTTTTATTCTGTTTAAGCAAAATAAGCTGAAATCAAATGGTTTTCTGCAATTACAGGGATTCCAGTGCTACTGCAGTGTGACACTACAGGGAAATGTAAATGTACAAAACGGCTCATTGCAAAGTATTCAGTCTGATTAGTAAACATGGAGTGTTTTATACAGTAGCATAATGTGTGTTTCTTTCTTTGAATAATTGCTAGCTGGATTATGGAAATTGCCTCAAAGAAAAGGAAGTTATTACAACATTTTCTAACTAGGCATGATGAGACCAGGTTGTTTTCCCTGAAGCAGAAATATTTCATGCAGACCTTCTGGGGCTACTCCGTGGTTGAGGGGGGTGGGGTGTTTTTTTTTTCCTTTCTTATTTGCACAGTAGAGGATGGAAATGAACTTTTTGAAGCTCTGTGTATCTTTGGTATCTTTATATATGTTGGTCTGAGAAGATGACTACTGAATTTGTTTTGACAATAGGACTTCATGGCTCAAAACTGTAGTAAAATTTCTTCAGATTAATCACAGTGTTGATAGAAAGACCTTGCTTGCCTCTCTGCATCTGCTTTGACTTCTATGCATGTTGATATGTAAGACAGTTTCTCAAAGGCATGCTAGTATTAAATGAAATACGGATCTAATAAGGTCATTAACCATTTTCTCCCCATAGTTTTGAATGGCTGCTACTATAGACCAGGAACTGCTTAACACAAGATAGCAGAGTCACAGTACAGGATTTGTAAAGGATGCAAGCAATTATGAGAATATTGATATTTGTTATGATGTTCACTAAATACTATCTGCTGTTTTGTTTTTACCATCAGAAAAGCAAAAATGTAAAATGAGGAAAATCAGCTTTTTTTGAGGCAAAGATATTTTTCTCAGTGACTAAATTGTATATTAGAAAGCCCAATACGCTCACACACAATTACAGTGCCTATAAATGAATAATGTCCACTCATCAAAAAAAAAAAAAAAAGAAAAGAGAACGAATTCAATATTTAAAGAGTTGAAAAACAGATTTTCATTAAATAATGCTTTAAAACACATACTGCAAGTGGAATCAGCACACATTATTATTTTAAATTATTTACATAATTCAGATTTAATTATGAATAAACAAATGTCTTCTTGGATGCAAACTTCTCTGAAGATCTAAGAGTGCTAAAACAGTATGCAGTATATACGCAATATGCAGTGTGAATTTTCATTTTTTTAAAAAAAAGATCAACATTATAACCTGTACTGATACAGTTTGTTGATTTTTTGCCTTGTTTCACTGCCTCTTATTAAAGAGGACTGAGCTGGTGAATCAAGACACACATGGCAGAGAAGGGGGTGAGAAAACTACTGTTGGAAATACCAACATTTTTTTTTCTCCCCAAACCAATTTCTGCTGTTTTTTTCAGCAGCTGCAGCCCAAAATCCAGCTTGCTTACAAAGCAGCTGTGTATGAAAGTGAACAGACCACCCACATATTGAACAATAAGGGGCAAAATTCTGCACTCTGTTATTGCTCATTATCCTCATTGGCTAATGGCTGAACTTGACATATTTAAACTACAGTAATTTTTTTTTAATGGTTTATTCTATCTTTTCTCAGCTTCCTGTCTCTTGCCCAGGGCTTTTCCTGCTGAGACAAACAAGCATTTTCTGTGTGAATGGGTAAAATTCTTTCAACAGAAGGAACAGGAGATGCTTTCAGCCTGCCTCAAACCACAGGCTGCTGGTACAATGGAAGGATTACATGCTAACACAGATCAGAAATGGTAAGAAGGTCACACTGAATAATCATAGCAGTCCTTCATGATCTTTAAAAAATAAAGCAAAATATTAGCCTCATAAACCATCAGTAACTGCTAGAGTCTGAGGATTTTATCAAATTGTCAGTGAAAGTAAAGTTGACTCCCAACTCTTACTGCTGAGAACTTTCAGCCTAATACGCTGCCCTCTGTGTCCTCTGCTGTCTAGCCATTTTATCAAGGGGGAGGGAAAAACCAAGGTCAGATGTGTTTCTCTCATTAGGACTTTGCTTTGCAGAAAGGCATACATAACCCAAACTACATCTTTGATAACTCCAAGAATGCAAATACTTTGAAGAGATGCTCTTACATTTTTAAAAGTCTTAAAAATCAGAGAATGTAGAAGTTAAAAAAAAATATCCAAGTCACTGGATCAATGGACCAGCCACTCTGAAGCTGTTCCTTTCAATTATGTTCTATAGGACATGCCAGAGGTGCTGGCATTAAAACTAATAGGATTGTTTGAATTATTGTCCAGGGATACATACCCTGATATATCAGGCTGAACTGACCTGTGTGAAGTTCTGCACTTTATTGATACACTTTATTTTTTTTTTTAACTGTAGATTCACACCATCCATATTTGTAGTCTGCACGCACAGATCAGCATCAAAATGGTATTTTCAACAGTTTGTATTCAGTTTGGTTTCTTCAATTTCTTGGTGACTAAAACTCAGTAGGACCTTTGATTACTTCAGAGCTATAGAAAATAATTGTAAGGGGACAGCAGAATATTTACGGACTGATGCAAAGACCAGTAAAATAAGCAGATTTCCATTAACTTCTATAAGATTTCAAGGCTCTCCATACCAATTTCTGTTCTGACTGCTGAGAATAAAATGATAGAAGTTTATACATTTTTGGAATCAAACTTCTAAACGAGCATTAAGTGTTCTGTTGAATAATGTACAACAACTACTTAGCTGCTGAGAAGCTCTTTCTGAGAATTATTTGTCTGTAAAATCTCTTGGAGTTTGAAAGCCTGAACCCAGAATCTCATTATATTTAGTGTCAGCTTTGAACTTAGATACACAACTTATAAAATTATTGTAAGGAATGCTTAATGTACTTTGAAATAGTTGCTGACTACTTCTTTCTTACTTTTTTCTGATGGCTATTCCCAAATACTTGCAATATCTGAGGAAAATCTGTCCATCAATAACGCACAAAATTATACATCAGTTACTTTCTTCATTGTTTAGCTGTCAAGATCATTTTTAAAAGGCTGTCACTGAGAAAGTCACACAAATGAAAACTGAATTATGCTGCAGATTGTTTGAACCTGAAGTCCAAATTTACTTGAAGTAGATGGGAGAAGGCGAGAAGGAAAAGGAAAATATTGCACAAAAAAGTAGCTGAAACTGTATCACTAGTGACTATCGCCATTCTAAGGTGAGTTTACAAGATTAAGGTCCCCTAATTTTCCTTATAAATCTTTGTCTGATTTGTGCCACTATTCAAATAGCTATTACTATTGCAATGTAAAGAAATTAACAGGACAGAAAAAAAAAACAACAAAAAAACCAACCCAAAATCACAAGCATTAATGTGATGGAATTCATGTTGTATAGGTCTTAAATACAGTAACTGAACATACACACCATATTCTCAAAAGAAGTAGTAAATTATATGAAGTTTCTTTTTTATTATATCTTTTATTAAAAAGTAAAGATAAACCCAAAAGCATTATTTTAGGTATGGCTAACCACAGCAAAGATTTGGGTAAAAACTGTGTCTGGGAACATATCTGGAATTCATTGTTTATGTTATTAAATTCTTAGAATCACAGTGACACAACTGTGGGCCACAACTCAGGAATGGCTGGGTAATCACCATAGCCCAGGAAATCTTCCATGCAGGTAGAAAAGCAACCTCCTTGTTTTGGAGTCTGAAACTTAATATATGGTTTCTACCTGGTCCATGCCAGCTGATTTCAGTGCCAGAAAACAGTCCCAGGTATGTTTAATTTAACAGACTTGGCCTGCAGTCCACCCAAAGGCAGTTTGCTTGTTGAATTTGGTCATACAGCGGACCAAAATTCTTGCTGGTATAGCTTTGTTGACTTAAAAATGTTTAAATAGTAAGGTATTTGACCCTGCAAGTATATTTTAGAGATATGGTTTTCATTGCTAAAATCAATGTTAATGTGTTTTCCTAAGATTTCTCAATTTCATACTACATTTTAACATCCATAAATATATTTTTTTCTTAATTGCACAGAGGAAAAAATACAAAAGACATCTAAGAAGATGGATATAGTAACATTTCGTTGCCTTAACGTGTTTGATTCAGTCACCCAGAGTAAAAGTTGTATTTAGAATAAGCATATGGGAGATAATGATCTCATTGCAGCAAATGCTGAATGTCTCATTTTTTTTTTTTTATTCCCAGACAGACTCATGGTTGTGGGGCAAATTACAGATGTGTATATTTTAGAGCAGTTGTCCTAAGTCTTCAACTGATACACTTGGCAAAAAGTGTTACCCCTTCGGGAAAAGGCACTAGTTTAGCACTAAATTCTGCAACATAAGGCAATATGGAATAGTAACGTTGGGCACCGTCTCTTTTTCCACATGTTCATTTTTTTCATGTCTTTTGTGTGAACAATTTCTAAAGTAAGCTGAGAAAAATTACTATTGATGTTAATAGAAACTAAGAGCACAGGCAGAGAGTGTATAGCAGAGAAGCACAATGTTAACAAAATGCCTAAACTGTACATCATCTCTTAATATAAATTAATTACATGGTTTGAGTTTTTATATGTAAGTGCAAGATCATATAAACATTCTGCTTTCTTATTAGAGTTAAGGCATTGACAAGCAAGTGGAATTAAGACGGTAATAGTGATTAACATCATTTAAGAGTATTCTAAATGTGTCCTCTTTCCCTGAAAACATTATGAAATACTGCTTTATCTGAAATCACTGTGAAATATTCTACTAGTGGTCAAAGACATAAAATTATTTCTGTCTGTTACTGATTTTTGCTTTTATGTGTTACTGTCTACCATTTAAAAACTATAATCTTCCTAATTCACATTACCTGTGTAATGNAAACTATAATCTTCCTAATTCACATTACCTGTGTAATGTGAAGTACAGGCATAATTTTTTTATGGCTTTGTTAAATGTGTGGAGAATATTGCATTGTATTCAGGTCTTTGTAGGTAAAATTTCTATATAATTAATCTAATATTAGGTAATGACTTTTGGTATACTAAACAGAAATGCCTACTGAGCAGTATGTTGATTATTAGAAATTCAGGTTTACTACAATAGCAATACACTTATAGTAGGATTAATCTTATTTAAATGTATCAATTCAAAAGCTGTAAAACCAAGTCTAAGCATTAGATCCCTCTACAGTAAAGGATAAGGTACTTTGTAAAGGGTCAGATAAACATGAACAGTGATTCATTTAATCTCCCTGAAGATTGGATGAAACTAGCACCCGCTTTTCTCTCTAAATATTATGCCTGCAAGTAATGAAAGATACAATAAGCTCAATGTAATTGGAAGAGTAACATTATTCTGCTGAGGTAAGAAAGAAAAGTTACTGACTTTCACAGAGTTAAGTGCAAGGAAAGGGTCTTGTACAGTACCTCTATTTATTTCCAGACATGACACACACAACATATGCATTCATGCTTACATATGTTGACACATGCAATGTACAAAATATGCTATAAAAAGCTCTGAATATCTGAACCTTGATGCTAGTGATATTGTGACAATAATTAATATTAATTAATATATTTTTGGCACAATGATGGGCACTGTGAAGACACATCAAGTGTATTAGTTATTTGATTACTCAAAAGTGCAAGCCTACATAGAGATTTTTTTGCTAACCTGCATTTAATTCATCATCTGTATGTCAAAAGAGAGCAATATCAGCTTCATGCAAATAACTGTAGACATTATTTGTCTTCAGCACTGCTCTGTTTTACAAAAGGTTGTCATAAGTCATGCATTATCATTAGATTAATAATGGCAAGTTGTTATTTATGTCTCTTACTGCACTTGCCAAACCTCTGTCCTCTGTTAAGGCATGGGAATTTTATATGAACAGTTACTGCTTCTTTGTAACTATATTTGACTTGAATAAAGCATTTGACACCTTAAACTGAAACATTATGTTTTCTTCTTCCACTAATGTAGAGTTACTCAGAAGTAGTAATGGTTGTCAGAGTCTTTTACCAGACTTCTAAAAGCACTGTGTGCACTGATGGATAACAGTCTAGATAATTCAGCCTGACTAGTGGAGTGTTGCAAGAAAATATCCTTACCCAATTTCTTTTCATCTTTGTCATGCATGCCGTGTCAGACAAAGCACTGGGAAGGGTTTTAGTTTCATTATTCAGGCCAAACAAGTCCCATAAGCACCTATCAAGGGCCTGAACAACCTTAGTTTGCTGATTTTATTGCTCTTCCAGAGCTTTAACTGTGCTTTAACTTTCCACAGCTTTAACTTTGCACAGCACTTTCAAATACTTAACAGCAATGCAATGCAGGTGAGGCATTAGGCCAGCATACTTTGGATAGAATTGTCATAATGAATGGCTTTCATACCTCATAGTTCATTTGAACAATGAATGGTTCATGTCCATTCTACTCTTTCTGTTCTCATTCAGTAGAATGTTACTAAGCCATTTTTCTTTGGTTTTGTTTGAAAAATAGTGTGTGTCGTTCTGAACACAGTGTCTTCATATTTATTGACATGAAAAAAAACTTCCTGGGAAGTATTGGAGTCAAAGTAAATTTCTAGTC
>VZTL01076571.1:0-36169 GCA_013400535.1 Scopus umbretta
CCATTCTGTGATTCTGTGATCAGAGTCTGCTCTACATCTCTCCCAAAAAGGAAATCTCTCTGCAACACGACCCTCAGTAGGAGGAAGGCAAAATGTGTCTGAGCCCCTACGATGCCATCTTTATTATTGGGAGATAAGTTTATCTTGCAAAGGGAATTTTCTCTCTCAGAATTCAGAGTTTGCCTTTCCACAGAGATTTAACGTTTTACCACAATGCAAAACAACAAATTACTTATGCTGTTGGGGATTTTTTGCTGAAACATTTAGAGTTGCAAAGTTTTTTAAAAACATGTCATCAAAGGACATTACCAAATGGTTCACTATATATGCACTGTTACACCTACGCTTCCCTAAAGTGTACACTGACGACCTCAGTCAGAGATTGAAAATTGACATTCATGGGCTACAGAGGCCTTTGCTTTAACCCAGTCCAAAGGTTCTTAAGTTCCTTGTGCTAAGCTGATAGACTCGAAGTGGGAATTAATCCAGGGAAGTCCTTTTACTTGCTTTATATGAGGGATCAGGCTGGAAGGTCATTATAGACCCTATGCCTTTAAAGTCAGTAGATCTGTGAATTAGTTATTCATAATCTTCAGGGATGCCAAACTAAAACTGCACTAAAGTGAGGAAAAAAAATATTATTAGAAAACCTGGCAAGCATTCAAGCCTAGGCTCACTGTTCATCTTGATCTTGTTGATTTGAAAGACTTGCATTTCAGCCTTTTCTGAAAATATTATGTTATTCTTCCAACAATCTCATAATGTCAACACTCTGCTCCAATATTAAGGTATTCAAATATATAAAGTCTTCTCAGTTTACATACCATGCATATGTGATAACTTTTATCTTGATTATAATAAAGACTAAACCAACAATTTCCTAAGCCAAAAACTTAACATTCTTAAACTAAAACACTGCTTCCTGTTCATAAACCTGAATTAGGTTCAGAGCTTCTGTGGTTTGAGTGTGGAGGAGGTTACACTGCACAAATTAAAGCAAATACATTTCCTTCCAAGTGATGCTGTCAGAAAGTGACTTCTGCTAGACTCAAGGTTTTCGCATAGAGGCGTTTGCAGTATCATAAATACCTGCTCTTCCTCCTCAAGTCAAGAGTTCCTGAGACCTCAGGTCCCCTGATTTCTCCTCTGAACACAGATTCCCTGACAGGGTTCACCAGAGTTTAGTTTACTTTAAATTCGGTGATGGGTGGGTTGAGTTCTTTCTCTTCTTTCTTTAGCCTTTTCTGTCTTCTCTGTTAAAAGCTGTCATGCATTTGAAGCTCTCTGATAAAAAGGTAGACTTTTCCCCTTCTGCATAAAACAGCATGAACCTGAGTCTTATAGCCCCCAGGAGTGGATTCTCATGTCGTCCCTCGTGTAAGCTTTTCTCCTCCTTAAAGCTACCTTTTATTCCTCCTCCCCTGCTGCACTTTGCAGTGTCTCTCATTCTGAGGTTGGCTCAATTAGAGCTAGGGGAAGTCTTTCCTGAGGCTGTCAAATCTTCCTGGAGATTCCTGTGTACCGTAATCTTGCAAAGATTTCCCCACCTACTTGATTTTCTCCCCTCTAAGTCAGCTAACTTTAAGGCCCCAAAGACAAGACTATTAACACGATCAGCACAAGGCTACTATAACATCCATCAACTGTTAGACAGGTCTTCACTGCAGTCAGAGATAAATTGCTCCCCTGGTATGATTTGGGTTAATATGGTTCATTCCTTTACATGTTCAAATTGTCCTACTTATTAGTTCAAGACAGTCCTGATTTCAAGTGGCATAACCAGGTACTAGCAACAATTGCAGGTACATTCCCCTGCTGAATCTCAAGAGGATGCAGCATCTGCATCGTTCAGTCCTAGCCCGTGCTGTATTTATGCTTTGGGGTTCAGGGATTTGAGAAATTTTTCCTCTTTTCACCACTTTATGTCCTGTCTTTGTAGCAAGGTTCTATAACTCCCACCACGCAGAGCCTTCCGTCAGTATCTGTAAGGTGGCAGAGGACTAGTTGCAATACAGGTAGCCACTGGACCTACATTGGAACTGCACACATCCCTGCTCTGCTAGTAATGGTCCCCAGTACTGACCTTCCAGAATGATGCTGTTGCACTGATGGTTTTGATGATTTGGGTTTCCTTCTCTAGGACTGCATTACAAAAATTGGAATTTAGTGTTAGCATATTCCCACTGTGTTTAGGAATGTCCAGTTTTGCTAATGTCTTTACAGCTGAAAATGTCTCTCCAGCATGAAACTGAAGGATCTCCACTGATTTTCACTGAATAACTTTTGAGTTGCAGCACTATAAACATCAGGGAAGCAGACCAAATTATCCTTTCGCAGCATTTGAATTCGCAAATCCACCAGCACTAACTTTCTTGTGGTCATAGACATAGCTAAATAGACTAAGGGGGCTGTTTTCATAAATAAACCTTTGTTTACATCTCATCAGGCTGTGTATTTACTGCTTAAATCAGTCAAAAAATACTTACAGAACAAGGAAACCACTCTCCTCATGACTCACATATTAGTAGGTCCAAACTGTTCTTAAACTGCTCTGGTCCAGAGTTAACATATTTTTAAAATAAATCCCAACTGTCAATGGATGACTAGAGGTACAGAACTTATGTCTAAAAATTATGCAGTTCTAATGTCATGTTGTCTTTAAAAAAATGTGTGATATTAGGCTAGACATTTCATAATACTGGACATCTGTCTTTGACAAATAAATATGTCATAGTCAAGCAAAGCAGCCCTAGGAGAATATTAAGGATGTTAGTGATCTTTTTAAAAAGAGAAGAGTATAATTAATGAAAGAGTTAAGGCCATGTTTTCCACAAATACAGATGAACAAGCAGTTAAAGATTATTGAGATTACATCAAAGACTGTAATTTCATAATGTTTTATACATAGCTTGTATCATACATCTGAGCTCTGTGATTTCAATGCCCCCCTCCATGATTTACTCAAAGATGTGTATTTTGCCTAATTGTTCCCACAGATAATGGGTTTTATCTGGCCAATTAACACTCTCTTTTCTGGATGATTTTTTTTGGTTTGCTTTTGTTTGGTTCTGAGAGTTGAGAAATGCCGCAGATATTAAGCAGAGCAGGCAACCTTTGATCTCCAATCCACCTGCTAATTCTCAATTGGATATTCAACATAAATTCCTTGCACAGACCTGCCACAGAAATGAACAGCAGCTCAACACGCAGCAAGTGAGGAATACAGACAATGCCGAGGAGAAAGCTGGCTGTTGTTTGCCACCGATGGGCTATTTTTAGCTCACAGACTGTTATTCCACGGAGTAAACTCAAGTCAGGTAAAAGAAAATGCACTTTGCAGGCTCATCTGCATAGAGTGCTGGATCAATCGGAATTCTCAATACCTTTAATGCGCTCGTATTTTTAACACTTGGCTGGCGATGTTGTGTCTGGCTGATTGCTGTGGCAAATCCATTCTATAGAGCAGTCATCCTGTTGTATAATAAAATACCCCCAAAATTTACATTGTGCTAAAAGAGGTGCCATGATCATCTAAAAACATCTGGCTAGCAACTTGCAGAGGCAAAGGCTACATTTATATTGTTGCAATAAAAATGGCAATCAGCACTTCCCCCTCCCTAACTGCATCTTGCTGGCCCCTAGCTTCTTTCCCCTGTCATCAAGGGTGATGATAAGATATGAGGTCTCTCATTTTTCAGAGCAAAGGGCCATGACTCATGCACCAGGTTGGAGATTTAGGCCACAGTCTAAACCTCCAGTTCCCAGTGATCAATTTAGTAAGTTTGACTTCAGTTCAGCACTTTCTGTGCTACTTTCTTTGGGCAATGACAGTGTCATTGTCATTGACAGTGTCAATAACTGTTGCCATCTAGCTTCTCTGCTTTTCAATCTTTCTTGATACAAGTGTAGGCGATCCCAAATTAACCAGGGTGTTTCCATTTTTAAAAAAAGGCCATGGGAATCTTGATCCCTTTTCTCTTGTGATGAGTTCAAAAATGTTCTTTTTGTACCAGTGGTTTTCGCTTTTTTGCTTGTTGCTGTATACTTCCTATATTCCCTTGTAGATGCAGATTGTGCTGTAAGTGTATTAACATTAGGGTTGCTTTTCTCAGAAAAGTAGAAAAGCACAGACATGGGGAAACTAGTCCTTGGACCCACGTAGATTCACAGACCACAGGTTGAAAACTGCAATTTTACTATTATTGGGAAATAGCATTAAAAAAAAAAAAAAAAGAAAAGAAAAGAAAAATAAAACTCTCTCTGGGCTACCAGATCACACAGTGAAAACCAGTGTTTCTGACAGATTTCTGGCTAAGGCTTTGGAAGAGCAATTATATGGATTAAGCACCTAAGTGCTTTTCCACAGTACTTTCTTGTACATTATCCCATGTCAGCCCACGGACGCGTGATTTTGCACTCTTGGCTTCCTAGGAATGCATCTCTAACCCAAAGATCTACCCAATTCATCTTTGTGCTATCATTCCCAACAACACCACCAGTACTATTTATGCTGAAATACATTAGTAGAACTGTATCTCACCATGATGACAAACCCTACTTGTGTTCTTAGTTCAGCAGGTAGCTCTCATCATTTTCCCAGCACCCTGGCAGCTATATCTCCACAATGCCTATGTCCTGATGCATAAGGTGTAATGGTTTGTGATTGCTCCTATGCATTTGTCCAGTTTTTGCTCCAAAGATGGTGTCCAGCTCTCATTCTGTTGGTTCGTTACTGTACCAAATGAAGCAGATCTCCCTTTTCATATCAATGTGACCACTTCCCATGTCACTTCTTGTCAGCTCTTTCCAACATGTTAAAGCAGAACAATAAACTGTTCATGAGAGGGCAAGGCTTCTCCAGTTTGTTTGCCCACTTGAAGATTTGTGGCAGCTATTCTGAAACCCTTATGAGATATTAGCTCACACAGGTAACTTCCCCTTAGGCTCACGCAGGCACACAAAATGTTTACAAAGATGATATATAGGTTGTTGAGCAACCTGAGCATTTGGTACAACTGTGTAGCTCTGTTTCCAACACCTCACACCTGGCAGAGACTTCCCAGTGCATCTAGCAAAATCTATGAGCTGTCTCTGTGTTATTAAACAAATAGAAATGATCTCATCTCCGTTTCAGGATATCAGAAATCACAAATAACTCTGCTAATCCTCGTCATGCCATATTGAACTTAGGCCATTTTAAAACAATGTCCTGGAGAAGGAGAAAGCTCCAAAGCATAACAGCTGGAGGGGTTAAAGATATTGTCTATGTGAGACTAGATTAATTAGCCTTCTCCAGTTAAGGGAGAGCTAGGGTCTTCAGCTCCCCACTTTTTAAGCATTTTTCCCAGGTTACGATGAATCTGTCTCCCTTGAGGTCTCTGCCTCTCTACACTGATGAGAGAGGGAGCTCTGTGATAGACATGGCTAGGATCCAGTCCTTTGGATGATCAAAATTAAATAGGAATAAATTCACCCATTTTGCTTATTTTTTTCACCTATTGTATCAACTGGGAATAATTTGCCTAATGTTTCTTCTCAGTAGCAGTTTGGAGGTATTAATTTTTTATCACTTTTAAGTTTCAGGTTTTTTAACACAAACTACAATGTATATTACCAGTGGAAATATTATGATATAGTAGGGACTTCACCACACGCTTTAGTTGTTTTTATACCTGTTATTGCTGTGCCATCTTAATGCAATTTTCCACAGACTCCCGTGTTATTAACCTGCATTCATCATTTATATTCCTCTCCTGAGGCTTGTTGTAAGACTCTATAGAAGAAGATAAACAAATTACAGATACAGGAATTAATTGTTGCCTCATTGTAGCATCGCAATCAAGGGATTTTAGGAATATTCGTTAGAGTGAAGCAGCCCATAGGCCACACTGATGGGAATGGTAGGAAGAACAGTTGAACAGAACTGGAGAAAGTGGTAAATAAGAAAATGCACAGATTAGGGCAGATATGAAAATGGAATCCCAGAAAAGTGATAAAATGACTGCAGGCCTTCAAGGAATGAGTCTTTGGAAGCCAGATGTTAAATACTCCTTCCAGCAAGGTTTGCTCCCCTTTTCTACAAGACATGTCACCACTGCCAAGCTCTTTAGACACTCTTGCCTCTTCTTTCTCTTTATTTCCCTGCCCACTTAGGATCAGGCATAGAAATCCTTGCTTCCTCCAAAGGCAGAGTGGTCAAAGTGGCTTGACCCTCCCTGGCAGACCCTTGCTGGCCCCTGGTCCTGGCCCCCTCTCCACCCCAGGACAGCTGCCCAAGGCTTGGCAGCACAGCCCTGGAGGAGGGCAAGGAGAGCGTGGGGAAAAGGAAAAAGGACCACAGTGCCGAAAAGGAAGACAGTGTTAAAAGAACAGTAGAGAGAGGAGTAAGGAGGGGCAGAAGGGCAAAATGAGTTCAGAGAAATGTGAAGGCACATCAAAATGACTATGTATATTAAAGAAGCATATGGTGTCTTGAACCACAGGGGAGCTGTGTTGTGCTACAGTGGGTAATGACACAAAGTAACAGACTGTCCTTTTCCCTGCAAATCATGTGGTTGAACTGTATAAAATATGTCAGAAAGGATAGGAGCAACTGGCACAGTGTCCGACAGGACCTCTGCATCAGAGCCACCAGGTAGCACCCGAGCTTGCACCAGCCAGATGTGCCAGCAGCAAGGCACTGCTGCCCTCCAGGAGCACGGCAAGGCAGGGGAAAACCCAGGAAACAGAAGACAGAAAACTGTGGTGAGGCAGAGACTATGAAAAGGGCAAGGGAACGATGCAAAGTTTGGCCCCAGAGAGAGTCAGGTTTGCTAGCCTGACCTCAAGTGTACACAGATCTCATGAGAGGGTGAGAGTATGACTGAGTTCTTTGCTTGAAGCAAAAATAGTGACGGTGAAAGAAATTGGAAAAAGGCAGGCAGACACAAAAGAGAAGAAAGCTGGGGAAGAAAGGAAAAGAACATGAAAACACTATCCTCAAAACCAAGGCAGACATGCCAGCTGTCTTAATTTCAAGTGCAAATGCCCTTCCTCCACTGCAGCTCAATGAGGAATCTGAACACAGTTAAGTTGTATTTTTAAAATAATAAATAATAATAAAAATAATAAATAATAATAATAATAGCAATAACAACAACAACAACAAAGCCAATGCCAAGAAATAAAAGTGAAAGGCTCAGCTTAATTCTGCGAGAGGAATATAGGGAGAAGCTTTGTATGGAGGTGAATGTTTTCTTTTCTGCCTAAGGAAGAGGTTTGCAGCTGGTTTCAAGCAATTTCAGTGGTGGAGCTGATAATCCTAAAAAACAATCTCTTCTGTTTTTTTCTATGGTTATTTTTTAGCCACAGCTATCAATCAGTCCCCTTTTCAAAGAAAGCCAGTGTCAGTCTCTCTGCTCTGCAGAGGCAACACAGGGAGGAGAAACAACCCGCCCATATGCAGCCAGCATCAGTAAGGACCCCCATCAGCAGGGTCCCAGCCTGGCCCACACCTCCTCTGTGTCCCTGCTGCATGGGCTGGGAGGCTTTGGTGTTGATTAGCTGGCATGACAGTCAGAAAAATGCCTGCACCTTGTTCAAAACCACAGGGTAGATTCTCATTTGCCTGACTGCTATGTGGCCAAAGGAAAGTGGTCATTTCTATGCCAGTGAGCTGAAGCAGATTATGGGAATCTATATTGGACACATGCACTGGAATAACTAACTGCATGGGTGTGTAGTGGATAACGGTCGGAAGATCACATGATGTAACGGAAAGAGCAGGGGCCTCCACCTTTAACATGTATATTCCTCCCCCTCGTGACGTATAGTTTATGGGCGGTAACGAAAGGCAGCTGAGTATATATTGTTATGCAACCTATTAATAAACGCCATTTGCAGCATCCTCATATTGGTGTCAGTGCTCATTGGCCCGGAGGCGGGGTGTTGGGCCTCTGTGCTACCTCAGCCGAAGGTGGTCTGTTGCAAGAGACGCAACATGGGTGGAATTCAGGTTTTTTGGCTTGAATATTGTCATCCAGTGTATGATAGGGAGGAAGCATTTTATGCTTTGGACAGTGATCTCTAAAGTCTGAAATAGGTACCTCTCTGTTTAATTTTTGTCCTGTAGATACAAATTAAATCCACACTTAATATCAGCTGCAACGATAACTGGAAATTAGAAAGATGTTTCGCCCACTTATAAAAAAACATAACCTCTACAAATTCTCTTGTACCTTCCCCTGCAGCATCTGCTGCTGGCCACTCTCTGACACAAGATGCTGGGCTAGATTGGACTTGGGTGCAGTCCAGCCTAGAAAGGTCTGTGTTCCTAAATAAGTTGTGAAGTGTTCTCACATTCTGCTTCTCAACCTGTAGAAAGAAGCCCAAATAAAGCATAATCTTCTCCTTTGAGAAATCTCATATTACATACTTTTTATTTTCTGAAGCAAAATTCCTTTCAATGCTCTCTTCAAAGCACTTGTACTCCAAACAATGGTTTTGTAATGTGCTTATCAAAGCTTCACTTTCCCAGTGGAGAGCCACAGTTAATTACTACAGTCACAGAGTGTTTGCAGCGGTGGTTGTTAAACACCCTGCCGTCCTCAAAGGTGTCCAGTTGTTTCATTCTTGAAATGACCACCTATAATAACGGAGTGGGTAAAGATGCTTTGCAGATTTTAGTATGGTATTATTTTTCACCTTTCCTACTTCAAATGTGTAGTTTGTTAAACCAGAAACACAGAAACAGTAGATGAAAACACAGCTTTTGAATCTGAACTCCAGGGTCCCATGGGAAAACGTTTCTTTTTGTGTTACAAATGGAGGACAGAGGAAGGAAAGGTATTTGTTTAGAAACCAGAAGAGCCAGATTGGTGCATAGATGAAATCTTTCATTTTCATTATCTCTTTAAATTCAGATCAGTGTTCTTGTAATATACTTTTTGCAATTACAAAAGGGATTGTGTCTTTTATTACATGTGTGTAGCTTGTTTCGCAGAAGGGAAATGTCTACATTCCTTGACTGGCACTGTTTCAAACAAACTACGTAACAAAAAACCAGCAATCACACTTCATTGTGGAAAAATGCACTATCCCAGGGCTCCAGCAGGCAGAACTGAGGATGTGAACCACAGCATCTAAAGAGTTAATGGGAACAGATGTGACCAGTTATCTTCGAGGGTCAGGCACAGAGCTGCTGTCCTATATGAGAAGCTGTAGATAATGGATCCAGCCTTGCAAACAGTGGTGAGCAGCCGGAGCTTTCAGATAGTTCTGTGGGAACGATGACGGGAAAAATCAAGTCCACACAACCAATGGTCTTAAGCAGAAATAGTTTTAAGGGAATTCTTAAGCTGTGGATTTCCAGAAACTGGGAGCTCTATTAGACAAAAAAAAAAACAACAAACCAAAAACAAAAAAAAAAACCACTAAATGTTCCCCTGTTCTTGTATTTATTGTATTTCCATACCATTTAAGGAATTATGTGACTTACAAAGGAAGGGAACAAAGAAAAACAACCAAGCCTCTAAACCCATATAACAAGACACAGCAGAGAAAGCAATCAGCTGGATTCATCATCTTCGGTTCATCCAATTTATACCTGCTGTAGAGCTGACCCTTGTAGGATAATAAATACCTGGCAACTATTGTCCAGTCACGTTAGGTATTACATTCCCTTCCCACAGACCACTAGTGGCCAATACATTGATTTTACAATCAGTTCAAAAGCAACGTCTTTAACACCATGCTGGATTATTGCCCCGAATCCAACTCAGGGAACATTTCCTCTAGCTCTTGTGTTTTCCTTGGAGACCTCTCCATCTAAGCACTGACCAAGCTCAACCTGCTTTAGCTTTTGAAATATGAAAAGGTAATAAATCATAGCTGTGGGCAAGTGGGGTGTCTGTGTTATTGTAGGTTAGCAGGAAGGCTGCCATACAGTGCCATGACAACTTCCCACTTTGCTCTCTGCAGGCAGCAGTGTGTATGTCCAAATCGTACCCTGAGGTCGATAGACAGGATCCCCCCAGTGTACCCACACCCCGGGGGCTGATTAGGAAGGCATACAAGTAGCAGGGCCACAGCTGTGGGAACAGATTTTCAAAATTAACCTGGATGTTGTAGAGTTCTCAAACAGGCCAGAGGACTCTAGAGAGAGCACTCTCCGGGGTTAAGCTCTTGTAACCTGTCTCCTGCCCTGTCGTCCTGCAGGCTGGAGGCAAGCAAGCAGTAAAGCCCGGTGTTTGACAGCACCGCACTACAGCAGTGGACAAGTCCCGTGAAGCAGTCCCCATGTTCAAAGAGGCTACAGCAGGTGCATCTGCTGCCCACCCCAACAGTCCTTCCTTTCCCACATAACCCAGTAAGCACTGTGCTCCTCCCAGCACGCCTCAGACCATCCCACTTTTGCAAGAAACAAGAAACTTTGGAGATTTGGTGTCAAGCACTGGAGGAATCATTGGGTGACTTTCAGATCAGTTTAGGGGACTTTTGTCAAGCCGATAAGAATTATTAAACAGTGGAGTCCAGCCCCACAGCTGCTTCACTGCCAGGCTCATCACAGCACGGCTGGGGACTCAGTCTTTAGCTGGCAGACTCCTGCTCAGCAGACCAGCTCCCTGCTGAATAGAAGATCCTTTTCCAGGCACTTGCAACCAGCATACGGCTGCTACAACAGTTTCGAGGGAAATCTGGCCCTCTACTGCCAGCAGCAATTTATGCACATTTGTAGGTGTGACACATTTGCTTCACATGACCTCTGGGAAGGCAAAAGCATTGCCCTGAAAGTGTGTCAGTGATACCACTTAGCACTTACATTTTCTACTTCAAAGTGTTCTACCAACATTAATGAAGTGAGCTTTAAAATAAGAGCTGAAACACCCTAATAACATGAAAATATTTCCCTGGAACAAGTATATAAGCAAGAAGACAAGAAAGCCATTATAAAATGAGGACATTTTTTTTTTCTTCTTTTTTAATGAGCTGGTTTTACCCAATCTATTCTAAATGTAGCTCATCTGTTTAGCCAAAACCCTCCAGCCATTTCTTGATAGTACTGTGCTGCGGAATATAGCAACTAGGGATGTAAAATTTCAGTTGCTATGACCCTGGTGGCCTGGGAGAATATAGTACTCAATTTAGGAAGATCTTAAATTACTTTACTTATAATTCCAGACTGTTTTTCTAGATATGTAAATGTATGGTACAGAGTCCCTCAAAGAAAGATTCAGCCCCTGTTTTGAAGCTCTGGGACTGAGGGATTCAGCTAAGATTTGACCAGGAGCTGTAGAAAGTCAGAGGTGCAATTTTCTTCTGAAAGCATCATCAGGACACATGTAACTGTGAACAGATCAGATAGGTTTGAACAAAGCAGGCAAAATTGTCAAATCCAGGCATCTCTTAAGCTAGACCCCAGTGCTTTTAATAGGGTTAGGATTTTGCCTGCTGAACTGAATTCCCAGCCCTACACCAAATTTACTGTAGTGGAAATCCCTTAATCTCTCTGTGTTTCCTTCTCTCTGTGCTCTTTCCTATCTCCTCATCTGCGGATAAGGATGATACTAATGTTTGCCTCCATGGATGTTATGAGAACTAATTAACTGAGCTTCCAGGGAAACTTCAGCAGCAAAGGCAAATTTCTTATCTGGAGATGAAACACATACACACACACATGCATAGATACAGATATTTGTGTGTATAGAGATACAGATATATATATATAGATAGAGATAGAAATAAAAGCCATACCTACCACCTGCCAGACCTTTCTCAATGTCAAGGCTCTTCTCTCTGCCTTGTCTTTCTGTTACAATCCTGCTACTTTAATGCTGGGCTTTATTCTAAATCAGTGTGGGAATGTCAGGCAGGTAGTTGTTAGAAAAAAAAAAAAAAAAAGAAAAGGCTTTGCCTTATCTTTTTTTAATAGCATTTTTGTTCTGTAACCATTGCTCCTGCCAGTCAGAAAAACTGCTTGGTTTTTAATGAAAAACCCAAACACCAACAAATTGCAACCCTCCCTTTCAACACAGACATGCCCTTTGAATTTAATTATGCCTCAGGCAACACATTATAACAGTCATGTGATAAGTGACACCAAAATCTTATGACAAACACAGCAAATATCCCCCACAGGGCAAAAATAACTCGGTACCAGATTGCCTGGTTTGGTACCAAGTCATCTGGGGCCAGACCCTGCCTGATTTACTTCATCTGGGCTGAGTCGTCACAGCTTGGCCCCACTGATGCCAGGTGAGCTGAACCCCTTTGTAGCCACCAAGGGTCTGCTCACTGTGCACCCCTCAATCCCCAGCTCTGGCAGGAGAGGATGGCTGCAGGAAAACATTAACCCCCAGGAAGGGGTAGAGGACCCCGCTCCGGGTCCGGGACATTCCTGGTGGGGTGATTCAGAGCACCCAGCAGGAGCCAAGAGGAGCTGGGGGCAAAGGAAACGGAGGAGTTTGGGAGGTTTCCTTTCCTCCCAGAATGATTTCTCACAAGCTGTGTCAACTATCCACAGTTAAACAAATACATGAAATATCAACATTTCCCATTTGGAGGGAGAGGCAGCACCAGCTACCTTCAGTTTTGTTGTCTTGGGAGCTGCAACAGTCAGTGAGAGGAAACTGCCAGGGATTTTTCTGAATGTTCGCAGAAGAAAATTTCCTTTGAAAACAAACACCCACAGCCCTGCCTGTAATGCAATACGAGGGTCAAACTCTGTCCTTTGCATCCTTCTGGATGCTAACACGGGATAATGCAATACCCCTGTGTTATTTAGATCCTCTGTGATGGCCGGTCACTCCCAAGCAGCAGCAGATTTATGTTTGCCACTTCTTTGGCCGTGCTGGCGGCACACAGTGGTTGGGCCTGCTTATTACCAGGATGCAAAATATTCATGTGTATGGGGAGACAACAGTCACATATGCCTGCTGACTGCTGGTGGGCAAATACCAAGACAAATTCCATCTAACCTCAAAAGTCATAAGGCTATAAACACAAAATGAAGCAATTGCAATCCTGCCAAAGAGATTCATTCTTTCAAAGTGGATGCATTTGACCTGGTGTCTGCCTTTCATTCCTTTTCTCTTCTGTACGGGTACCTTGGCTCATTGAGATTTTAAGAGCGGCAATTTTTTTTATTGTTTATCAGATATAGCTGCTCTGGGTCTGAAGACCCTTGCTCATGTCAGGAAACTGGTTCCCTGCAGTGGTGCAGCTCTCTGATGAGCTTCTGCAGCAACTGTTTTCACTGAAGTCTTGAAGAAGAAAGACAGATAGTGCTTTACAGAAGAGAGGGCTGGGACATACAATCAAGTTATTGCAGTTTAATGTGTTTCTGTGCAGCAGCTGAGCCACACCAGCCAGCTGGGTTCACACCTTCAGCTTGAGACAAATGCAGGATTTAAGCAACACATGTTATCACAGCCCGAGTATGTCTCTGGTCAGATATCCACAATAAATCATTCACTTCCCCGAGCACAATAATTTCATCACATAGCTGAGTCCTTCAGATAATTAAATGTTTAATTCCTGATTTCACCGCTAACTTGCCCTGCAACCATGAGTCTTATCAACCTCCTTAGGTTTCAAACTTCAGGTGTAAAATGGATATAACAGGAGTGTTTACTCAAAAAGGTATTGTAAGGACAAATAGAATAAAGCCTGTAGGTGTTGAGATATCCTGAATACCTCAGCTGGTCTGAGGAACGTTTTACACACACTTTTCTGCTAAGAGGAATCAGAACAGCAGTGCTTTGCTGTTAGTCATTCACGGCGCTCCTTGCTATTTATACAGCTGTGGAGCTGACAAATGATTTAGAGTCTTGTCTTTTGCTGCAGTAAATAGAAGTCAACAGGGCTGTGTTGCTCTACAGGAACTGAGAAGATGGACCACTTTGTTGCATGTTTTAGTGGGAACCTGCAAGTCACAATTCTTGTACCAAAATATTTCCAAGTGTATCTATTTCCTTTGAAAGATGAAATTTTGGGACCTGCTGTCATATATCCTGCATAAACAATGTGAAAGATAACATCAAACATTTGGAAAGTGTGCAAGTACACCAAAGGGAAATATGGTGATTTACTGAGCTTTAATCAGTTCAATATAATTCCATGAATTTTACACCTAAAGGACACGAATTGCTGCAACCGTTACCTGTGAATAAAGCTTGCTTCTGGCAAGTGATAATTAATTCTTAAATCTTGGAAGCTTCTGAGTTTCAGAGACCCCTGAGCACATTTGTATGAAGATTAGACATTGTTTCTTTTCTCCTTTTTTTTCTTTGAAGTCTTTTCTTCAAAGATTGCAGCTTGCTGTTCAGACTGCATAAACCCTCTCTTGACAGAGACCACTTTTCTCTGTGCTCACAGAGGCTTTGGGTCTGACTCTGCCCTTCCTTACTCCACTCTGCACCCCACCCAAGTGTGTAGAGAGATGCCAGCATCACATCGCTGCACGTGGGGAGGAGAATCAAGCCCTTTGCCAAGTACGTCAAGTGAGTTGCTCACCCCCTGTGGGGAAAACTTACCACATAACAACACAGTAATTGATATTGATGGTGCATGTTGTTCACATTTCATTTTTTTAGGCACTTGTTTTCAAGGTTTTGAGAAGTCAGGTTACAGTGATCAAAGGTCGAAGCCTTAAGTTTCCTGTAAAACATCTTCCCCAGGGCTATGCCTAATGTGGGAGGAAATTAATGTTGAGATTTATACAAGGCACGTACCTAAGCTAAAAAAGACCAAAGATGTTAAATTACAAGAGTGAGATTCTCTTCTTATGTGCTTCTCTATGAATTGTAAGCAACTGTTCTGATGTTGAAGGAATGACCTCCTCCCCATTTTTAGTTGCAGTAGGAAGTGTTTGGTCCAGAACAAATGCAGCTGAACTCTTATATTCACACCTTAGATGAACTTCTTACTTCTCTTTCCTCAAGCTGTGCTCTTCTTGATCTTGTCATGAAAAAATATTTTTCAACTTCTTTCCTAATGAAAAAAAAACAACTGTGCTGTCAAGGAGAAGTGTTTGGTTTGGGGTTTTGGGAGGGGGGGTGTGTGCTATTCTGGGGAACTGCTTTCTGTCAGCTCATTATAGAGGAAAGAGAAAGGGAAGGGAGAAGGAAGGGAGAAGGNGAAAACCATGGTTCCACCTTTATAATTCAGAAACCATAAGGGTGATTCAGTTATATGTATAGCTGGACTCCAGGGTCTTTGTGTTAAACCGTACAAGTCTTCAAATTTTCCTATTGCTGCCAGTATTCTCAGCTGTGCTCCCTCAGTGGTCACTTGTCCCCCATGACTTGTGCGAGGAAGTCACTGCCAAGGTAAATAAAGGTTGCAGCATCCAGATGAATTCCTGTAGATTAAATTTCTACTCAGTTTAATCATAGCATTGTCCCAGGACACTGGGAAAGAGCAAACTGTGTTCTACAGCCTGGCCAAAATCGACACCTTTCCCTTCGGTGACAACACAATTTCAGCCAAATCACTGCAAGTCACTCCAGAATCCTTCATGCTAAAATGCATGGCTGCATGTTCAGTGATATAAGTGACACTTAACTGACACAGTGTCTTGCTCATTAGCAGTTATCTTTAAAAAAAGGTTATCATTAAACCTCTGTTAGGCATGAGAAAATAGAAGTACCAGAGAAGTGAAATGTCTTGCTCAAGACATCAGGGCCAATGCCAGAATCAGGATTGGAGCTCAGAGCACTCACACATCCCATCTTCAAACCAACCCTTATGTTATGTTGTTCCTGATTTAGTGTCCTAACTGGTCTATTCATGCTCTGTCCTTCTAAGCCCTCTTAGGAGTTTGCTCTCATGTCATTTCATAGTACATAGCCTGATGAGGAAATGCTTCTAACTCTTGTTATGAGTCTTTTTGTTTCCAATAATTCAATACACAGACCTGAAATTTTGGACCAATGCATGAAATTGGCACTGCAGGCACCATATACCTCCATCACCCATCCTGAGCATAGACAGCACTGCCCCATGGTGGCCCAACATGCCAGACATGCAAGTGCAGCTACACCAGGAGACTTCTCTTCAGGGGCCACAGGCCAGATGACAAAGAGCCAAGAGAGGAGGTTTATAGCTGAATATCTTTGTCCAAGGGAAAGCAGGCCAAAGAATACAAAATGTCGGCAGAGGGCATGTTGCCCTTGATTGAGTGAGCGGAGAAGGGCCCCCGCTGGCTGGAAACCCAGCTTTAACAACCACAATAACAACAACAACAACGAGAAAATCAGTAAAGCTTGCCAGCTGGGGAGAGGCATCTGGCTAGTGATCAGAGGGGCCTGTGAGTCAATTAATCCATCTCTCAGTTGAATTAGCACATTGAAACATGCTTCCCTTCACTGCTGCAGAGGAACCTGTTGAATGAGCTATAAAGATGAATGGAACTAAAGAAAATTCATTTAGATGAAGAAAAATGGCTCTGAAGTAGTGGGTGGGTGGTTTTTACATGCCTTATGTGCTGCAAGAATTAAGCACAACTCAAGAGAATTTAGGGCATGAAGGAGCCATTTAGATACAAAAGCTCTTGAATTTAAGATCTGATGGATTTTAAATTTGCATCTAGATATCTGCCTATTTTTTTCTCATGCTTATAGCATACTCATGACAAAAGATACTGCAAACTTGGATTAGGACAAATAACTCTTCCAGTCCATTTTTCCCCAACAGTGTTACATCAGGTTACCATGTGTGTCTCCACAGAAGCTATTCCTGGACTCTTATGCTATCATATGGAATGGCAGGACTGTTGCTTAAGGACATCATCATTCATTTAGCCCTGAAGGAAGAGAATGAGACTTGGTTTCCACCTTCTCTGTCATTGCACATCAGTGGGACATGGTCTCCTTAGGTACTTTTCAGGTCATCAGAGATAGGTCTTGAAGGGACGACTTTGTCACTGAGATCAGTTCCTGCTGTCAAGAGCCATCAGGTCATACAGTCCCTTCCATCATTTTCTTAAGCTCCCTCTTCAGATTTGATTTTTTTGTCTGTTATTTTTGCTGTCAGAAGGCTTTTCCAAAACTTCAGTCCTCTGCTGTTTAGAAACTTTAATTTCCAATGTCCATTTATTCAGGACCAGGTTACAGCCATTTCATCTTGTGCCAGAAATGTCTTTTAGTCTCCTCCCTCCTGAGTACTCAGCCTCCTGAGGTATCTACAGATAGCTGTCAAAAAGTTCAGCTTTCCTTTTCCTTGGCTAAATAAGTGAAGTCACATTGCTGTCTTCCCTTAAAATAGGCTCACCAGCCCCCTGGTTATTGTCATAGACCTTTTCTGCACCTATTCTTATTTCAATTATTAGTTTCGCAATAACGCATGGATTTAAATGGTATCCTGTGCAATGGCACCAACACTGCCTCGCATCTACAGAAAATACCCTTTCTCACTATACCCTGGAAGTTGTATTGACTGATTGGGTGCTGCATGCAGCCAAGCAGTATCCACTGTTGTTTTCAGCAAAGGAGCTTTCATCTTGAGGAAATTATGAGGAATTTCTGTTAACACCTGGAAGCTTAACACTGGAGACCTCTCAGGAAGAGACATGAGTTTTCTCATCCAGGAGAGGATGCCCAGGAACAATCCTGATGCAGCTATTAGCAAAGCAAATTCAGTGCTAGCATGCATCAGGCAAGATTTCTCTTGCAGAAGTAGTGAGGACTGTGTCTGTGTATTACTAATAAGCTAAACAGTGCCAGTGAAAAGTTCTTGATAATATGATCCAATTGCCCATACTGAGAAATTGCTGGAATGGTGTCTGGCATAGTTCTGACCTGAGTCACAGAGTTCTTTTCAGACATGACCCTGTCCCAAATGATTCCTAGACATGGCTTGGAACTTAACACATAGTGGGGACCATTCGTTGTATACATTTTCAGTGTGGGCACCCTGTTTTAGAGGCTGAGAGAGGTTAGCTGTATGGGTGCACATCACTGTGGGCCTAACAATACCATTGCCTGAGAATGGCCCCTCGTAAATTTAATTTATGAAACTAGAGGTAGCTATTGACGCTAATGTACAGCTCCTCGTCTGAAGGACTGTGCACAGTTCTGATCATCCATAATCATGACAAAGAAGCTTGAAGGTTGCAACTACAGCTCTTAAACAGCAACAGATACCAGAATATGGTCATCCATATCACTTAGCTTCTAACACAGGTCCTGGCATTGAGTTTTGGCCAAGATAACTCTCCCAGGACAATTGCTGGGAAGCGGCTGGAGACTATCTCAGCCCCAGCAGCATTCACAACAGACCCTTGGGGTGTGATCATCCAGTTCTGGAGTGCCAAACATTTTAGCTGTAAGTGCACAGCTCATCTGTGCCAGGTGATATGGAGACAGAGAGTGGTCCATGACCCATCCTATTTGCTAAGATAATTGCAGACAAACTGGATCAGATGTAGTAAACAGCTATTTGGGTGATCAAGAGAATGCAGAATTAACTCCATGACAGCAGGTAAACCAGATTTTGAATGCTTTTGAAAAATCCTCTTTATACTCAAAGAGAGCTTTATGTACAAAAACTGTCCACAGTCCCTGGGAATTTGGTCCTCAATTCCTTTAACTGGAGCATCCCCAATGATTTCAGCTGTCATATGTCACATCTGAGACACAGTGAGCTTTGACACAATATGTACCTTCAAACGGATGCAGTACTTCTCTGGGGGGACAATGACAATTGCTGAGCATGATTTCCTTCCCAATAAATATGAAAACTCCACAGGCAGCAGTCAAAAGAAATTTACTCTCCTTTAAGACTTTTCATATGAATCCTCTTCTTTCCTCTGTTCCTCTGTTATCTGTCTCCTCTCTCAGGGAAAGTGCCAACATGGATAAATTCAGGGCTTACCCCTCTGAACAACAAAGGGGCCTAGAGTAAAGAAAGCCCAAAACCATGAACATCTGTACATAACTAGGGTCACGCCAGGTCTGCAGATACGTAGTCCCTATTGCTACTGTGTTACTCGGTGTCCATTGCCAGCTATTGACTGTTACCCGACACAGACAGTCCCAGAGATAAAGAAGGAAGGAATCCCTCTTGGCATTTGTATAAAGCTTACTGCAGTGAGTGTTTTACCTTGTTAGGACTCCTAGTTATACTGTCACAATGCTTAAACTATGTTTTTTGTCACAAATTCAGGTATCTCGTCTGAGGAATCAGGGAGGGGATGAGAAGTACTTATCTGCCTTTTTCTTTAAGTGCAAAGGAAAGACACAAACCTGGTCCCCAGTTTAGGACAAGTTCAGACCAGAGGTCTAGCAATGCAAAACCCTCTTTGTCTGGGGACAACCATCAGTTCTTCCTGCTCTGATGGTGCCTGAGAAGAAGCAAGTGAAGCATATGCAAGCTCTTTGGAGAGAATACATGCAGAGGAGGGATCAATGCCATGGACTACAAGAATGCAGAAGCACCTCCATCCACTTCCCTACAGCTCTGAGGAAGACATCTCAGGACTATCCCAGCTGGCACCTTGTCCCTCCCCACCAGCTGCATGCACACCCTGCTCTGTATGCTACCAATCTGGCTTCTCTTCTTGGGCTCCTGATTTTTGCTCTGTGCATGTGCAGTGGCATATTGAGCACTGTGAACCAAGAGACAGTGATTTAGGAGTCTTGTTACAGGTGCTTCTCAAACATGTTTATCCACTCATTTCCTCCCCTCACTGCAATTAGCAGCCAAATGCTGCTAATTTTTACAGATTTGAGATATTTACATACTCCTTCATTCATTCATTTCACAGTCATGTTCTAAGCAATGTATGTTCTAAAACCTTTTGATCCATATATCAAAAAATAATCTAATGAAACAAGAAGAGGGCCAGAAAATTGATCAGAGGCCTGGAGCACCTCTCCTATGAGGACAGGCTGAGAAAGTTGGGGTTGTTCAGCCTGGAGAAGAGAAGGCTGCGGGGAGACCCTGTCCGTACTTAAAGGGGGCCTATAGGAAAGATGGGAACAATCTTTTTAGCAAGGCCTGTTGTGACAGGACAAGGACTAATGATTTTAAACTAAAGGAGGGTAGATTTAGATGGGATATAAGGAAGAAATTTTTTACAATAAGGGTGGTGAAACACTGGAACAGGTTGCCCGGATGGGGAGTGGAGGCCCCATACCTGGATGCATTCAAGGCCAGGTTGGAGAGGGCTCTGATCTAGTTGAAGATGTCCCTGCTTACTGTGGGGTGGTTGGGCTAGATGACCTTAAAAGGTCCCTTCCAACCCAAAGCATTCTATGATTCTATGATTCTATGACTCTATGATCATAAATAGATATATGCTTGAAAATAACAATTTTAACATGAAATGCAGGTAGATTAAATAGAAGAAAATCCAAACTTATGGACTTTATAAATATACCTAAACTTACTCTCCCAGCCCATCAGTGTGATGAAAGGACTCCAACTTGTCTCATATCACTGGTGAGGAATATGGGACTTACAGGGATGGAGAAATGTGCCTACAGTCACACTTGACACAGAACTGTGATTTCAGTTGAGGTTTCCTGATCATCATCTCATAAGTTAATCATGATGAGAGAAAAGAGTCAATTAAGACATTTCTAGGAGCGTGAAATACCTCTAAATATCCCTTTATAGCCATTAAGCCATGTTCCTTCAATATGGCACAGCAAAAGGCACAGGGAAAGGACTAAGGCAAGACAAGCCTGCTCAAGATGATTGTCACCCATCTAATCTCTGTCAGCTGTAACACTGCAGGTGTTTGCTGCCAGCAAATGCAAACCACCAGCATTGGCCATCTCAGAAACAACCAGTATCTCATTCAAGAAGGAAAAGCAAATGGGTGTTTTAAACCTACCTGCAAACTTCCCTGACCTTACACTCGTGCATAAGGGAGCCGGTGCATTATAAAAAGAGACTGTTGTTTAAAGAGAGATTGTTGACTTGTTTAAGATCATGTCCAACAGAAACTCTGGGAATAAGGAAGTGTTTAAAGCAGATTGCCTGCCTCATTCAGATTTGTCAAGGAGCTGATCCAAAGACACCCAGGAACTTTAAGAGGCGCTGGAGCAGGCCCATCAGTTTCTAGTATTAATAGGAGCCGAGCTGTTAGTGTTTTTGCATGACAACCTGTAAGAAAAAGCACTGGCATTTGGCTTACTCAGGAGAGATTTCACCATCTGTTATTGCAGAGACCCAATAATGATACAAAGAACAAATAAGCAAAAAACCCTAACGTGCTGTCACCATTTCAAATTTAGTGAGGCCTTAAAATATTCCTGTACAGGTAGAGGATTTTGCTGGAGAAGAATCAACACAGCAACGGGCTCAATTACATCTGAGTTTCCTGTGTAAGATCTGTCAAGCAACTCCTATCATCACATCTGTAAGTGAGTGTGAGTAACGGGTTTTATTTAAATTCATGTGATATTTACTACTTACACCCAGACAGATAATGGACAGGTAGCAGAACAATGATCAGCAAGCAGCTACCACTTAATTCTTGTTTTGTTCTGCAGCTTGACTGCCTTCATCTGTTTTCCCTTCTGAAGAAGTAAGCACGTTCTGTCTCAGATGGAAATGCAATGGCCTATTATGATTCATTGCAAGTTTTCCATTTTCCATCCAAAATCATGACAGTGATAAAAAAATAAAATCCAACAGTATTTGTTTCCAAAAGCATTCAGCTCCATGCTTATATGTTCAGCTTTCTGCAGTTGGATTTCCTATCCCCAAAAAGACACAGTCAACAACTGAGCTTTCTAAGTAGCAAATATAACATTTAAGGAGTCTATTTGCATTACCAAAACCAATAGGTACTAAGTATGGTGGTAAGGGACGAGCATCCTAGGAAATATTGAAATAATCTGTTGACTTGCTGCGGTTATATTGATTTAAGAAACCAAAGAGAATATGCTGAAAAGGAGGGAAAAAAACATGAAGTAGCATCACATGAATGTGGTAGTAAAACATCCTACATACTCTCATCACTGTCAGCTTCCTACAGGAAAAAAATATGTGTTCAGCCCTGAAAACTACCTCCTTTCAATATGAGTATTGGTATGCATTCGTTTGCTCTAGCTATCTGAATTCCTTTGGGTTTAGTAAAGCTGTCAAAACCTTACAAGTGCGAATGCTGTTGTGTAAGTAAAATTAATGACTCCTTTTCTGCTTCCCATATTTTAAAGCTTTAAATGAATCTTATTACTAGGGGAAAGGAGAGGCGGAGAGGAGGGGCTGTCAAAATGGAATTGTAAATCTTTTGGTGTTTAAAATCTTAGACCTGATTGACCTCATGACAGTGCTTCAGACCAGCATTTATCTTGGTCTTGTAAAGCAAGTAAACTGTCTTTACCCAGGCATGAATCCCACTTCACAATCTTTTGTAACTAACTAGGGTATCAGGCTCAAGTGGAATGCTCCAGTCAAGCAAGTAAACATTGACAAACAAAAGCATTTGCATTTGTGGAAGTATTAAATGTATTTATAGTCTGCCCTTTGAGTGTGTGTAAGAGTAAGAGTAAGGGGACAGTAATTCAAACATAGTTCTAAGTCAATTATTAAATAAAATTGAAATATATTAATAATTATTCATATGACAAGGGATGAGGAAAAGGCTGAGGTACTTAATGCGTTCTTTGCCTCAGCCTTTAATAGTCAGACCAGTTTTTCTTGAGGTGGAAGACAGGGATGGGGAGCAGAATGAAGCCCCCTTAACCCAAGGGGAAAGGGTTAGTGATCTGCTACACCACATAGACACACACAGGTCTATGGGGCTGGATGGGATCCACCCAAGCGTACTAAGGGAGCTGGCGGAGGTGCTCACCAAGCCGCTTTCAATCCTTTATCAGCAGTCCTGGCTAACCGGCGAGGTCCCAGTTGACTGGAAGTTAGCAAACATGATGCCCATCTACAGGAAGGGCCAGAAGGAGGATCTGGAGAACTACAGGCCTGTCAGCCTTACCTTGGTGCCAAGGAAGGTTATGGAGCAGATCATTCTGAGTGCCATTATGGGGCATGTACAGAACAATCAGGTGATCAGTCAGCATGGGTTTATGAAAGGCAGGTCCTGCTTGACTAGCCTGATCTCCTTATATGACAAGGTGACCCACTTAGTGGATGAGGGAAAGGCTGTGGATGTTGTCAACCAAGACTTTAGTAAAGCCTTTGACATTGTTTCCCACAGCATTCCTCTGGAGAAACTGGCTGCTCATGGCTTGAACTGGTGTACTCTTCGCTGGTAAAAAACTGGCTAGATAGCCTGGCCCAAAGAGTGTGGTGAATGGAGTTAAAACCACTTGGCAGCCAGTCACAAGTAGTGTTCCCTGGGGCTCAATGTTGGGGCCAGTTCTGTTTAATGTCTTTATCAATGATCTGGATGAGGGGATTGAGTGCACCCTCAGTAAGTTTCGGATGACACAAAGTTGGGTGGGAATGTCAATCTGCTCGAGGGTAGGAAGGCTCTGCAGAGGGATCTGGACAGGCTGGATCAATGGGTCGAAGTCAATTGCATGAGTTTCAACAAGGCCAAGTGCTGGGTCCTGTGCTTGGTTCAGAACAACCCCATGCAATGCTACAGGCTTGGGGAAGAGTGGCTGGAGAGCTGCCTGGCAGAAAAGGACCTGGGGGTGCTGGTTGACAGCTGGCTGAACATGAGCCAGCAGTGTGCCCAGGTGGCCAAGAAGGCCAACAGCATCCTGGCTTGTCTCAGGAATAGTGTGGCCAGCAGGAGGAGGGAAGTGATCGTGCCCCTGTCCTCGGCACTGGTGAGGCTGCACCTCGAATACTGTGTTGAGTTTTGGGCCCCTCACTACAAGAAGGACATTGAGGTGCTGGAGTGTGTCCAGAGAAGGGAAACAAAGCTGGTGAAGGGTCTAGAACACAAGCCTTCTGAGGAGCGGCTGAGGGAACTGGGGTTGTTTAGCCTGGAGAAGAGGAGGCTGAAGGGAGACATTATCACTCTCTACAACTTCCTGACAGGAGGGTGTAGTGAGGAGGGTGTTGGTCTCTTCTCCCAAGTAACTAGTGATAGGACAAGAGGAAATGGCCTCAGGTTGCACCAGGGGAGGTTTAGAGTGGATACTAAGAAAAATTTCTTCACCACACGGTTTGTCAATCATTGGAACAGGCTGTTCAGGGAAGTGATTGAGTCCCTGTCCCTGGAGGTATTTGAAAGACATGTGTGTGCAGTGCTTAGGGACATGGTTTATTGGTGGACATGGCAGTGCTAGGTTAACCTTTGGACTTTATGATCTTAAAGGCCTTTTACAACCTAAACAATTCTACAATTCTGTGAATTAATATAGATAGTAACTGGCGCTTGCCAGACTGGTGCATGCTGGTTTAGATGATGTTTGTCATGATATGGGGTCACAAGCTAAGAGCTGTTTGGGGAGAGGCCTTCCTCAGTGTCCAGATTCCCCAGCACACTGTGAGCTGCTCCCCAACCTCTAGGGTGGCTATTTTCAGTACAGCGAGGAGGACTTCCCAGCAACACCCTGCTTATGGCTGCAAGATGAAGGCTGGCTTCAGGAAGCAGTGTCAGCCTTCCAAGCACCACTGCCTACATGCTGTCCATCTACGCTAGTGGCTCAATCCCAGGGTAATTTAGACTCAGCTCAACAGAGGTTATTGACACCTTTATATTTCAGCTGGCCATGCTACGCTCCCCCACAGTCATTAGAAAGGCTCTCCAAAAAGCACTTTGGAGCAGGAGCCAGACCCAGGTGCTCTGAAAATCCCATGGGATTTTCCTAAGGAACTTGCATGTGCCCAGAAAGGAGAGGAAGCCTTGGGAACATGGCTAGCCTATGACTTTTTCCCTATATTCTAGCAGCAGAGATGATCCCACATGCCTTATTTAATTGTTCTTCCATCAATCCATTCAGAAGGTGTAGCTGATGTAATTCTCTGGAGAGTATCTCCTGTTTTACCAGAGTGTGTGTTCCTAGTTCTTGCTCAATCCACCAACATACCTTCTCACAACCCAGGAAAAAGATCTTTCCTTGTAAGATATGTCACAACGTTGAAGTTAGGTCTGAGGCATGTTGCCAGCTGAATGAAATCTGGCTAAAGCCTGGAGAAAATGGGATTCATGTTGCTATCCAATGGAGCCAAATTTCTGCTTCTACCAGAGGCACACCTCCACACAAAGAACAGAGTTTTCTCACTCACTGCAATACCATTCACTGGAGGAATGTGTAGCACATTACAGGCATTAACTCTTAGCATGCAACTGCAAGGTCCGAAAGTAATACTATCCCTATTTTATATAGGCACAGAGAGGTGAGCCAAAGACAGAAATGAGACTGGAACCAAGTTACAGTGCACAGTTTTACTTACTAGACTGAAGCCCTTCCAACAAATGGAAGGGGATTTTGTATATTATACTGTGAGCCCAAAGCCAATTAAAAAATTTTCATGGATTTTAATGAGTTGACTGCAGGAAATATGTAGTGTATGTGAGTTTTCCTAAGAGATTTGGGGAAGTCAGTCTTTAAATTACAGATTGTCATAAAGTCAAAAAATGCTGAAGGTTACCTTCATAGAAAATTCCAGGATTCTCTCCTTCTCATAAACAACAGAAAAAGAATATTCAGGGCACTTTGAGTGGTTCTCATCTAATATTGCAGAGCTCTTTTATCTTGGTCCTGCTACTGGTTATGCAGTTTCTTCCCCACTGAAATTCATCACCTTTTTGGACAAATAGCTTTGTAAAGGGTTAGTGTTGTGGCCAAAGTGGTCTAGTTTAAGTGAGGTGACATTTGTAAAGAGAAATGGGAATTAAATCAATTAATGTTTCTGGGGATAAAATAAATAAGCTTTTCATAATGAAGACCAGAAAAAGAATTTTGGTACCCTAAATGGTGTCTACTTCTTCCAGCCATATCAGTCTTGTAACAGGAATCACTTTTTCCTGCGTTTGGACTGAGACTCTAGTTTCTTGTTCTCTTCATTGTTGTTAGACACCAATGATCTATGAGAGTTAGATCCTGGCACTGGACAGAAGTGATCTTTGCTTCTTCTGCCATTGATTCACTCTATGCTTTATTTTCTCCACAGCTTCTCACTGGTAAATCACAAGGAATGGTACTTACCATCAGTCATAAAAAGATTTGTATGTGTTGGAGAAGTACAAAATATTCTTGTTTATTAGTTCAGCTAGTGAAAAGGAAAGAGCTGTTCAAAACTCCATGGGGGGAAAAAAAAATCTGAGTGTAAGGTTAGGTGTTCAAAACAGGGAAGTAACCAAATTTAGTATCTTTTGAGGTGTGTTGCAGTTTTACTTCCCTGTTGCCTTGATAAGCCATCCATGTTACTAACAGTCCCTGAGTGACGATGATGCCATTACTTCAGACTCACAGTATGCACTGAAGCACAGCCAATGCTCTACTGTAATTTTTTCCTGAACATTGAAAGTAGCCAGAAAGCCCACATACATACATATATATATGTGCTCATTGCTACTCTTAGGCTGATGGAAATTTTATAAATTGCTAACCGTGTCTGGAACTGTATTGCTTCCAACCAAACATCAGCACATTGATTTGAGCAGCAAGTCTAGGAGCTGAAAATGTGTTCTCTGAAACAGCAGGCTTAACAGCTGAAAGCAACAAAGCTCTGAGCCTCCATGTTGGTCAGCTGATGAGTTTTTAATTTCTTCGTTCTGGCTCCAGAGATACAATGGATAAACAGGAACAAAAGCTGTAGTTGACCTTTAAGTATCAATGGAGAAAGTTTGCACCTTCTATCAGAAATGAACATTATCAATTGGTGTACTTATATGGACCTCTAACAGTCATGTTAATATGGTCCATGTACTCATTTTGCAGATCTGTCTCTTCTTTTACTCAATATGTTTAAAGTGAGGACCTACCCACACTTGCAGCATTCACTCAGGAGCCCCAGTATGCATCTAGCAAAACTGATTAGTTCACTTGCATATGTGTCAGGTAAACTGCTTCCCCAGACAATGAATGCAGGTGTGTCCATATACCTGAGGACAAGATCAAACTCTACATCACATGCAGATATTTACTAAAGCTCTCTGACTCTCTTACTATATCAATTCAAATTAAATATACTTTTTACTAGATCCATCAAACGAGAGGAAAGGAGGGAGGAATTTAATTTTTCCATTTGAAAAATTATGAATGTATGTATTTTATTTCTATGCCTGCCCATATTACACCTGTATTTAATTTAAGATCTTAAGTGGTTCTAAATAAGGTCCTAAGATTCAGTTTAAGTACAAAATATTCATTCAGGATGAATGAATAATTTTGAATAGCTGGAACAAGAGAACAAAAAGGTTTTAATTTTAACAATAGGCCAGATCCATCAACAAAATAACTGTGATGACAGAAATGGAGTCTCCTTCACTGGTACTTAATTTGGCCATTGCATTGCACGGTGTTTTATTCCCCATGATTAGAGTCCTAGCTCAAAACAGTCTGTTGGTACAAAAGAACTCATAGTGCAAATCTATAATGCTTCCGACTCAATGAACCTGTGGAGCCAGTTAAAGGTCTCATGTTAACTCTAACAGATGTTGATTCAGCAACTGACACAAATTCTTGAATACAGCTTGAAAAATGTACGAGTTTTCTCTCAGTGTAAGAGACACTTTCAGTGGTGTTTGTTGCAAAATTTGTCAAACATTTCCCATCATGTGGCTCTCTTGAGCCCTAGTTGATGGAACTATA
This sequence comes from Scopus umbretta, assembly GCA_013400535.1. NCBI lineage: Eukaryota > Metazoa > Chordata > Aves > Pelecaniformes > Scopidae > Scopus > Scopus umbretta. Next base: position 27,663 of record VZTL01076571.1, read on the forward strand.
GGGTGTGGTCTGCTTGAGGCTCATTTTAAGGTGAGCTGAGAGTGGGCTGAAGGTGAAAAAGTTTCAGCCAGGAATTGTGTAAAAGCAATAAATGGAGATGGAAGGACTGCTGCTTTGCCGTTGAAAAAAAAAAAAATCTAGCAAGCTTTTCTTCAAAAAGCAATTTCAGTTGCTTATGCTTTGAAGCAGGACACTGAGAGGGAGCACAAGAGTCATTTGGTTGAGACTTCTCTAAATCTCTGTGAATATCCTGAAGCTGGGCTGTTACCAGCCCTTCAACATGATCATCGCTTACACATACTCAGGAAAACCTTAAAAGACCAGTAACTCTAAAGAGTCTGTCCCTACTGAAAACACTTGAGCCTCTCAGCTCTTCTAGTGCCATCCAGAATAATCCCACACAATAGAGAAGGCGGCTGCATTGCTTCACAGTGTCTGCTTGGGACCAGCTTATCCATGTGAAAAATGATAAGAGCACAGAAGCAAAGCCAGGATTTTACTGCAATTGCTATTCTCACTATTCTCAGTAGGGCTGACCCCCAGAAGAGTCTATTCTCCGTTGTCAGCACAGTCAGGTAGAATGAAAGAAAAAAAAACATGGTACTGAAATGCTAAGGGCATCCAAAGTGTCTTTCAGTGTACAAATAACTTGGGAGAAAGAGGCTGATAGCATGAAGAGGGGGAAGGCTTGGAAGAGGAACACAAGGAGATTGCAACTGGGAATAAGGAGTGGGATACGTCTGACAGCTGTTGAGGCACTGAGCTGAGCAGTGATCAATGAAGGTAACAGTTCACAGGCTGAAGAAATGGAACTTTCAGCATTTGCAATCCTATTGTAAAAAGCAAACTTCCTACATGCAAGCATCCTGACTACAGAGAACCAAGTTAACTTACCAAGTTCATCTTGGACTAACTGGGGCATGCTATAAAGATAATAAGAGCATTTATTTGTCATGAATGGAAGCTTATAGACTGATAGATCATTTGATCTGTATGACTGTATTATGGATTTGCCATTAGCTTTCATCTTTACCCATGCTGACAGAATCAAAAACCATATTTATTACACTTGGTGGGTTTTAATCCACTTTGCATTTTCCTGTGAGTAGAGTTGGAACACAGATAATCTGCAAAAGACAGTGTCAATCTTCCAGTTTATTCATATTTTTCCAAAAAACAAGCTGAAGACCATATCACAGATGCATTCTCCCGTAAAAGCTTTACATAAGATTTGAAGGAGAATAAGCTAGCATTAGCCATAGAAGAGAGAAAGATGCTGTGCAAAAGAAGCTTATCCTCTGGGCTTGATGAAGAAAACAGCTCGAAGCCAGCAAATCAATGATTCCAGAATGAAACTGAAACACTACCCATTGAGAGAATGGATTTGCAGAATGTGAGTTCTTCCTATTTCATATGGTATTGCTCCTACTTACAGAGGGGGGCTTTTTAGTACTGAGGCACAAGGTCTGTTGTTATCAAGGTCTGAGAGCATACAAATAATGTGACAGAGGGACAGGTCTTTAGCTATATCAAAAGCTAAGAGTGCATAAAGGGAAATCCATCTTATCTAGACATCTTTGTTGTAGATGTCTGCATGTGAACTAACTGACTTAATGTGGATTTCATCTATAGAGTCAATAGAGTGCAGGGTGTGATTCAGCCTAAAACAGATGCTTCTGTTTGGTGAAATGAATTGCATGCTGATCTTTTTTGTCTACACTGACCTCATTGACTAGTAGGCATGGCAGTGTTGAGTTGATGGTTGGACTTAGGTGATCTTAGAGGTATTTTCCAATCTTAATGATTCTATGATTTTATGACTAAATAGGAATCTAAAGAGTTCACTCAATGCAGAAAACTCCATTGTCTGGCTCCACAGGCCCTCCTTGCTGTCAGTGGAGAAAAATAGACACATTTGGGTGCAATTTATTTCAGCTTATTCCAATTTCTAAAATATATTAAATGAATCACATCCTATAATTGACTAATTCCAGGAGTAAAACTGTGTTGTTGGCTTACATAACAATGGGTGAGATTTAAACATTAGAGCTTGGGACATTGCAAGGATAGAGGAGTGCTCATAGCATGCTCCGGTCTTTTGAAGGCTGGTTTCCTAAGGAAACAGGGCTTATGCAATTACATTAACTGTCAATTCTAATAAAGTTTGAACGCTGGCCAGTTTCAACAAAATTGCACAAAATACAGACCTCAAAGACATTAGTTTGTTACAGGTTTCCTTTTGAGGAAAGGAAGGTGGCCAAGTAAAGGAACAGAAAACAAGATAAAAATCCCACTGAAAAGGCAATGCTGAAGAGTGAGCTCAGCCACACTATCAGACACTAGAGAGTCCTCCCTGGAGAAAGTCACAGGAAAATAGAGTTTCAATAAGTTCTCTTGCTCAGTTAGGCTATATCACTATTGTAACCTATCTTATATCAGCTGGAACCCGCCAGACAATATACCTGTCTTGGAAATAATAAAATGCCCTGGCCTTATACAATGTCAGAAAGAAAACACACAAGCTGGGACTCAAATGCCATGTGGGGATAGCCTGGGTTTGAGTGAAATCAGTGGAAGTTTGGCTCTGAATTCAGTAAACCCTGATTTTACACCTTGTTTTGGAGAGGAAAGATTACAGGTAGAACACACTAAATGCATTCAGTAGCTTATCCAAGCCAGCAAGGAATCCTTAAGTCTGGATGACTGACCATCTCTGATACCTGTTGCTTGCTTCTGCATGAGATACTTTCATACTGCAGATGAAGGTGTCTGTTCTGCAACCCACTAGGACGTACCGAAAACATGCAGCTTGTGATAAAGGAAAGGTAGGCTGTTACTCAAGTATTGTCTTAATTTTATATTGGAGAGAGGCCATAGGATTTACTGTTTTAGATATTGTCACCTGTTTTCACAAGACTCCCCCTGTTTTGTATATATATTTTTTCATTCCTGTGTGTAATAGGAAAAGGCAGAGGATTTTGGCCACACGGATTTTTCTTTCCTGAAAAAAAATGTGCCAGCACCCTCCACAGCTAGGCAGCTGGGCCTGAGCCCTGAAGGGAGGGTATTTCACTGCTTGTTGCCAAACTGAGTGTGATAGTCCTGAAAGAGCATAAGGTCATTTCATTTAAAACTCTGTGAGCTGCAGTTCTTTTCCCCTGCAAACCATGATGTAGCCTAAAGGTGTAGGATTTTGTCAAAGCTACCATTCTGCCCTAGAAAATTAATTTCAAAATTTCCCCTCCGAATTCTTTCACATTTCCATGCTTGTTCTCCTTCCATAATTCCCTTCTGCCCAGGCACTGTCAGTGAGAGCCCCAGAATTTGTCCCCAGGCTCAGCAATGGCCTGACCAGTGCTAAGCTACTGCTGGAGCACAGCCACTTCCAGGGTGGCCATTTGCTTCCTGAGTTTTCTCCTTGCTAGAAGACACCTCTGCAGTTTATCACCTGTGATGTAGGGTCCTTCTCCTCTCAGAGCTATGGGACTGGCATGGGGGGTCACACCACAGCCCAAGCCTCCCACCACCCATTTGCTCCCCACATATCTGCACGATAGGAAGAACAAATGATCTGCAGAGATCATTCTTCTCCATCATCTTCCTGCCCCGTGAAACAAGCTGTGGATCTGGAAGAATATGCCCTTGAGGGGAATGCAGCCTGGATCACAGTCTGGCATGTACAATTCCTAACCTCTTTTCTTCACATGCACCTGGTCTTGTGGTTTCTCAGCTTACATTTTTTCAATCACTGTTTGACAGAAGAATTTGGGGCAATTATCACAGAATAACATTCATTGCATGCTGGCTGCCACATGGACAGTTCTGCTGGCATTCCTGTGGTCAGTAGAAATGTTGGCAGACATGGAGCTTCTTCCTGATCAAAGCCAGAAAGTGCAAGCAAAGCAATGAAATCCTCACCTCTGGTTCAGTTTTGTTAACAAATACAAGTAGTGACTCTTGGCCAGTTCCTGAGTTCTTTAATGGGATTATTATTCATTCACACTGGCCTCAGTGAAATTTAGGATACAAGTATTAATCTTAAATTGCAATGGGAATTGTAATAACAAGAAAGCTTGTTATTACAAGGCACACAGGCCACACAGAAAGAATATTAAGTCCTGGCCCTCCCAAAACGAATCAGATCTAACTCCTACTGGGGTGAGAGAGAAGTACGTCCCTAATGTGGACAGTACTTTCCAAGAAATAATAACCTCTATACAAACAGCCATGCAAAACAGTTTTAACTCTTCCTTGACATACTGCCTCCAGTAGGGGATGAAAGGAGCACCGTTAAGACCTGGATTCATCCAGCTTAGCTTTAGGCCTTTGAGACAGTGAAGTTAGGGTTGTTTTCACCCTAAGCTCCTGCTTTGCACAGTGGAGGCAGCACCTGTAGAAAGTATTTTATCCCACCCAGGGCAGGAACTGGCATTTGGAGGTTCCTATCTCCATCCATGTAAAGGAAACCAAACAAGGTACCTCACTTTAGATGTCTAAAATTAGATATGAACATTTGTTTCTAGTGGACAACTTTGGAAGTTGCCTTATCTCTCCTAATTTTCATCCAGGCATATTACCTTTCCAGTATAAGAATGAGGCAACATCAGACAAAGATGGAAGGGGGCAGGATCAAACAAGGGGGTGTGTTTTTACCATGAAAAAAAGGCGTTTTTCCTAGGTAAGCTCCAGAATCCCATTTCAAAGCTCTGGAGGTCATTTGGTGAATGCTAACAGTTTCATGGGTTCAAAGGGAAAATGTACAAGATAAATATATTGCTGGTTAATAAATTCACAAGAAATCACATCCAGCATGGGAAACCCCTGTGTTGTAAGTTGTTGGAGATTGGGAGTGTGTTCATAGGAAGTAGCACAATGCACTTGTTCAATTTTTGCTCACTTTTGCAGGCACCAACTTTAAGCATTGCCAGAGAAGGACATAGGAAAATTAGACTGCTGGCCTCATACAGTGTGGCTGTTCACAATCCCTTTACAAATTAAGGTCCAGATTCTCTCTGCTAGTGCGCTCATGTCTTCCCAGTGAAGTCAATCAAGAGACACCAGCTTCCACAAACTGTGAAGCAAACCTTAATCAGTAAAGTCTTACAGCCGTGTGCTTTGTAAACTGTGACTATGAGGTATAGAGAGCTTAAATTGCTGTCCCACATCTTGCAGTAGTCCATAGGAATAGAGCAAACCAGGAGTGTAGCCTATCCCCAGAGTAAACTCGCAGCCTGCCTTTCTGAGTCAGGGAATTCCTTAGGAAGACATGTGGTCTTCATGCTTACTAGCCTAGGGTGGATTTCTACCCCCTAAACTTTTCCAGTGACCCTGATCCTATCCAGACGTTCAGCATCCACACTGGCCAGGAGCAAGAGTTGAGCAGCTCAACAGTGTCTTGGCAGAAGACCCCCCCTTGCCTTCACCTGTTCTAAGCACGCAACCTGCTGCCTACTCACATGCTTCCTCCCTCTGTAGCAGAAGAGACAATGAATGGTCATCACCCAAGCTCTGCCTATGCCCACCATGAAAATAGACTGTCAGCAGAACAGCTTTCAGCTCTTGCGAGCCAGCAATGACTGGTTCACATCTGCATGCCTGCCTTCTTGTCAATCTAGTTTGCACCCTAGATTAGGGAGCCACCTCACTGATTTCCTCTTAGAAGCAGGTTTACTCTATTCACCCCCAGATGACATCTTCTTGTACCATTAGCAGGATGCAAAACATATATAACTTCCACTTTCCCAAGAGTAAATCTATTCATGGGATGCTCAGCTGCAAACGGAGCCTTTTTTTCTGTCTATAACTGCCCATTCTTCCAGCCCATTTCAGGCCCTAGTAGGTTTGGCATTCTTGTACACAAGTTGTCTGACTGAAGTTCAGGAACATATTTCCCTAGGACTTTTCATGAAGAAGGAGCTCAGTGGCCAAAATATCTCCCTCCACGTATTTTTTACCAATTTGTGACCTTCATCCAAAGAGTAAAGAACAAGTAGGGATACTTTCTTCTTGTCTTTTATAAGGTATGGCCATATGTAAGAACAGAGGACAAAGTTTCCACAGGTTTAGAAAGAAGTGAAGGACTGAATTACCAGCTACCTCCTACATTCACTAGGAATCCTCGAGATTTTATGTGTTGGCCCTTCCTCTGCTTTATCATCATGTCTGACATTTGGCACCACAGAGCAACTCCTCGCAAGGATAAGTGTCACAGACATGTGGTGTGCTTTGTCCTACAACTCAGCCAGGCCCTTCATCTGCTGCCAGGCATACTGATGCAGAACACTAGTACCGTTCAAGAGACTCTAAATAGGGCCTGTGTCTTTCCTTGCCTTCATTAGCAAGGAATTCCCCCCTCACACTATCAGACCATGAAGTATTCTGGCAGAGGTATTGAGGACCAGGCTGGTCAGACTGTGAATTTGGTTCTGTGGCTGATCAGATGGCTGAAATGCCATTTACTGTCAGCACAGAGAAAAATAAAGACAAATCCAGAGTTGGAAAAAGCTGTTTCCTGCACCATGCTGAGCAGAAAGTGCCAGACCACAGGTAGCAAGGTCCCCAGGGTGTCCTGGAGCAATCAGCAGCTGGAGCCACGGCAGGCCATCACACCGTGGCTTTACACAGAATGCTGTCACATGTCTTATTTCATAATTTGTGCTAAATGCCTCTCAAAATTTTGAGTTAAGAAGCTGTTGCCATAGCAATGGCCATTTAGAGTGAGAGAAGGCAGCAAGCATGTTGGGGATGTGAGGCTCTGACTCTTCACATACAAATATATATATGCATGTATGTACACTGTTGTGGAGCTGCACAAAAGGAGTCAAGCAAGCAGCTTACACCAAATCTGAAGGATGGACAGGTGATATGGAAAAAGGAGCAGCTTGCTGCAGGTCAGAGGTGTTTGTGCCAGGAATCGCCTTCAACTACAAATAGCTGGGTCCAAAATACAAATAAACCTGAGTCCTGACTGACTTATATTTGGTTTCACACCAGCACAAGTTACTCTTCTGCTCAGGATGAGGCATGTTTGTTACTGCATTTGTAGGATACATCTTTGTAGAAATAGGAAAAATTGGCTTACACAGGTTTATTTTTATTAAAAAAAAACCTTACTGCTAGCTCTTTAGCAGGAAATGCTTTTCAGCAATCTACTCCCAATGTTTATACTAGTTTACTTGCCAGGGCACAAGCTGCCAAAAAGTCAATAAATAAAGCAGGTATTGTATTGCCTTATTTTAGGTCCTCTTCTAAGATTTTTCTGCGCTCCTAGCACTAGCATTTCTCGTAGTCACAGCAAGACAGAGAACTCCTGGGTTTTATTCCTTACTTTATGCCACCTCACCGTGGGGTGAGAAAAGCATGTGAGCTTAAATACCTACAGTTAGGGCAACATCCTGCCCACATACCTGAGCATATTTCCCTGGGGACTTTGGCAGAGTTTATTCTTCCTCTGACTAAATTTGGCTAATAAGTGGAGTTAGGTGTCACCTTGATCAGCAAAGGCAGGCCACACCTGAAGTTAAGTGCTTTGGAAATTCTCAGTCTGAGAGCGAGTTTTAGGTCCCTGTAGCACTAACTGATGCAGAAGAGAAGGCAGTTTACATCACTGACTGGGACCCAAATTCTGTCAAAGTCCCAGATTAGGCTGATGGTAAATGGCCTTTTTAAAGTCCATAAATTCATAGCAGGGCATCCAAGTTTGAAAAATGTAGCCATAAACTTACTGTGGCATACCTTGTCCATCCTTGAGCCCAGACAGGGTCATGGATCAGAATTAAACATTACTGGGTTCCTGTAAGAATACACAATTTAAGGTTTGAAAGTAATTTTGGGCTCAAAATAAATAAATAAATGTATTTTCTAAGTATAGCTTTGTATTGTTGGTTGTTTCTTAGCAAATAGAAACCGCCAGCTCCTGTTCCTATTGGTGACATTACCTGCTTCTAAGGGCAAGCCAAGTGAATGGCAGGTCTAAGATACTGAGAATATTGTTTCCATCAAGCTTCCAGTGGTACTTTCTGGCAGAGGCAAGGCAGTCTCACATCTTTCTTTGCTGACTGGAAAAGAAAAACTCAAAGAGGATCTCTAAGTCAGCAAAACCCATAGGTTTCAGTAGTTTACTGATTTACAACAGCTGCAAATCAAGTTCAGCAAAATTTTTAGAACAATCCAGTTCCTGTAGATAGCTGAGGGCAGCTTTTGTTTACAATAAACTTCTGTGACATTTGTGATTAAAACTACAAAGGCAATAAGCACAATTCATAATCAATTATGTTTTATTAATGGTTTTTTAATACACGCCACAGCCCAGTAATCATGAAGCTGTTCAACAGCGTTGTTCTAAAATCAGCTAATAGCAGGATGTAATTTGCAGCCGTCTCTGCTCACTTACAAAACACTTGCTCTGTTAATTGTGATTTCACACTCTGCTGAGTGCCGTAGCCTGGAGGTAACATTCATGTGATGGAAGAGTTACCAGCCTGGGCTCTGGTGGGGGTGGGGGGGGG
>VZTL01076571.1:36210-47548 GCA_013400535.1 Scopus umbretta
TTTCGTGAACTACTGTTGCTAAATTTTTAATCCTTTTATGCTAAAAAAAACCCCAACAACCAGCAACTCAGCAGCAGAAAGCTACAATCCACTGCTAAACAGTTCTTTCCTTTCTGCATAAACCTGAACAGCCTTTCCCCATTTTGACTTTTCTGTTGCTTTGTGTTGTAATCAAGATCATAACAAAACATATGACCAGTAGGTGAGACCCCGTTTGTGTAATCGGGCATCTACCTTGATCTCATATTGTAGATGTTAGGTGAAGTACTCTGACTAAAGCAAGTGCCTGAGTTTTCATTAGAAAGATTTTTGTGCCTTTGGAGGTCTCCAGAGACACCTTGGGTCTTTCTTAAATCAGAATAGGCAGAAGGTTCTCCTGGGGGAGGTCGAAGGTGCCTAAAATGTTGCCATAGGTTAAGTATGCAAGTTAGGCAGATTGTGTCTCATCAGTAAATGGTCAGTGGTGATGATACAGAGTTCACCACTGAACAGCCATGGGCAAGGCAACAGCTCCTGCTCTGAAGCTCTTCCAGTGGATATGTCAGAGGGAGAAATATTGCCTCATTTGACAAATGAGAAGAATCATCTTAACTTGGAAAATTCCCAGCTGAGCGCTTGGTACTGCTGCAGCAAGCTGGCAGATACAGCTCAGACCAGACAGGGATGGGAGCACCAACCTGGGAAGGCTTTTATTTGACTTGTGACTAAGTCATGGGGGGGACGAGAAGGAGTCATGGGAGGGGGCTTTGGCTACCACTGGCCATCGCCTTTGCTATTCCATGAAAGTTTCTCCCATCCTGACTGGGGACGTGGAGGACACTGGGCCAGGTTTGAATGCCACTACTTAGGGGTCCAGGCCAGGATTAGAGCAGTCTCTCATTAGAGCAGACTGGGTCTCATTAGAGCAGACTAGGTCACAACAGAAGTCATCCCATGTACAGATGGAGAAGACAAAGAGTGCACACCTGGCTGCTTTGCAAGGCCTGTATGACTCCGAGGCTGGCTGTGCTTGAATATCAACAGAAACAATAGTAAGACAGGACTGTCTGCCCTCCACATACGCCATATTTTGGCCCTGTTGCCACAACATGAGGGAAATGTCTTGGCAGAGGAGTGATGAGAGTGAAATCTGGCAGCTCGCATCGATGCCTTTCGGCAGGAGCCAAGAATGCACAGGCAGAGCACCTCAGCTGGAGCACAGGCAGAAGCTTATGGAGAGACTTGAGCCCAAGAAAACCCCTGCAGTTGTTGTAGACAGCTGAAAAGTGATTATGAGCATGAGACAGAAATGAGCACTCTGAGGGCAGAAAAAAATAGATGCTTAAAAATCAAATAAGAGGGAAAGGTTAAATACTTGTCCAAAGACTAAATGCACAGATAGTCCTTGGAGGGCTATACTTAGGTTGGTGTTAACTTCACTTAGTTAAGCTTCACTTGTGTTAAGCACATGTGTTAATGCTTCTCTTAGCTAGAAGTTGCATCCCAGGACATGATGCTGAAAATGCCACAGTTCACTTTGTGCAGGATGACTCTACATTTATGCCACTACTTCTCCCACCCAGTTTTTGACATCACTGATCTTAGCATGGTCACATAGCATCCCTGCAAGACCTAGCAGGAATAATTACTGTGACATCCACAGGTCACAGAAGCCAGCTGTTCCTTTGTCTCCAAAGTCTTCACATTCCCACTTTTCCCACTCCATGTCTTTCTGGGACCACACAGGAAGACTGAGACTAATGTCAGCTAACATGCAATCAATAAGCAGACAGCACTCGTCTGTTTGCTGCTGTCTCTGCTGGTGTGCATTCAGCTGTCGCCAATGCCTGGAAGAAATAAGCAGATGGATAAAAAGCAGTAGGATTCAGCTCAATTCAAAATAGACAGACGGGAAGATGGTGGGACTTTCAAAGGTCTAACCCTGCATTACATCAAGATCATTACACCACAAATTGTCCAGATGGTGCAAAGCCTCAGGCTCATGGCTGGACTTCTCAATACGCTTGAATATACTTATTGTCAAAGTACGGAAGAAACTCTAACGAGTTAGGAGACTGCGTGGCCTGACCCAGATCTCTAGCTCTGGTGGTCTGCTCATTGCAGCTCCCTCTCCTGAGACCAGACTCAATATAGAAAGACTCAGCCAGTGCCAAATGCACTCTTTTAATTTAACAAGTAGCAAAGACCCATATTTCTACATCACTTTAATGTCCAGTAATCTCCAGGGGCTCCTTGTTCCTCACCGGGCTAAATTATTAGTCTTGCTCTAATCTATAGAGTCCTTCAATATCTAGAAACTTCAAAAGTACCATGTCAGAGACATCTGTTCTCCTGTGTGATTAATATTTTAAATTCTCTTTTTGAAATAAGATGAATATATCATAGATCTCTGAGAAAAGGTCTGGGCATCTGTTGTATGTTGACCATTGTAGAAAACATAAAGCATCACTTGTTGATGCTAACACAGTACAAACAGTAATGATTTTTTCTGATTTTTTTCTTCTCATTCTAAAGTAACAGAACATAAGTTTGCATTTTAGGAGGAATGGTCTCCTTCTACACTGACATATGATCTCTTGCTTTATATGCCATTCTTTATGTCGAAATTGCCCCTAAACTTTTGGGCTTTTCAAACTCTTCTATAGTATGTTAGGCATGGGATGAACTTGTATGGCTTGTACTCTCATACTGCTGGCAGTGGTAATTGTATTAATTGTTTTTCACATATGGATTTTCAAGTTGAAAAGACAGGCACAAAATCACCTGGCTGTAAAGCAATTTTTTGTCATTTTTCCCAAGGAACGAAAAAAAAATTCTGATATATAACAGCCAGCAATCGAAATTTAAAGTACTTTGAGTCATTTTCAGCAAATTTATGTGTCAGCACCTGATTAACATTTCATGAAGGAAATTTCTCCATTTCCATGGATAAAATTTACTTGTTTTCTCTACCTCACCACACAACTTTTTCCTCTTTTTTTTACTTCCTGATTTAAGCTGTCAGATTTCAGCCAGCCAGAACCAGGATGTGAGCAATTTGTGTACCTGGCACATACCTGTCACTAAGTAAAGCTTGGGTTCCTTTACAAGTATTTCTCTTCAGAGGTCACAGCATCTCTAATTATAATTGGTAAGGGGACTCAAGCTTGTCCATCACTTTTTTCTGACAAAGTGAGACATCTTATCTTTCCATGCAGTTCTCATTAGGCATTAAGGTCAAGTTCTGGCAGAGCACATATAAATGTGCCAAATGTGTTGGATGAGCAATGCTGCTATGCAAGTTACCGATGATCTCTGCGAGAAAGAAATCATGGCATTTAACTGTTGTGTCGGTCTTGAATTTTGAGCCAAAATTGGAATTGTTTTAGAAATGTGCTTCCCTAGGACAAGATTGGTAGGGCACAGCAAGGGCTCAGGGAAAGATAGCTCTCTGATGGGGTGTCCTTAGAGAAAGATATATCATTGGAACTATTAACTTCAGTGTTGTAATGTACCACAAGAGCACAGGCGTGGGGAACCTCCTTTGTGACCTGTTGCGTCTCTTGCAACCGACCACCTTCGGCTGAGGTAGCACGGAGGCCCAACACCCCGCCTCCGGGACAATGAGCACTGACACCAATATAAGGATGCTACAAATGGCGTTTATTAAAAGGTTGCATAGCAATATATACTCCGCTGCCTTTCATTACCGCCCATAAGCTATACGTCACGAGGGGTAGGAATACACATGTCAAAGGGGAGGCCCCTGTTCTTTCCGTTACATCGCGTGATCCTCTGACCGCTATCCCCTACAGTGACCTTCACTGAGCACAGGCCTACTCCAGAGAAAGTTTACTAAGGGCGGTAGGTGATACCAAGTTGACATATGGCTCCAGGCACCACAATATCACATTATAGTCCTGAATAATGCAGTAAAAATCCATGACTGCCAAGAGGGAGCCACCCACAATAAAGCTAAACATAATCTTCCCAAGCACCCACGTCAGCTCTTCTTGCATCCTTTCTCAGGAAGCTGGGTAAACAGATGAGCCCTGCAAAATAGTGCAAAGTGATCAAATGGGGGGTGAATTTAGGATATAGCACATGGTAGGGATGAGGGGAAAACCCTTCAGAGTTTTAGCCCAGTCAAGCTGATTGTCCCATTTGCTAGTTAATGGCATTGAAAAGTAGCTAGGAGATCTGAGGTGCCTCAGCTCTCAATAAAGTTTCCCATTCCATCCTTATAAGTGGAAAATTCAAAACTCTACGGCTGTTGGATAGACTGCCAATGCCAACCATGGGTGCTTGTATGGTGGAAGGTATCAGCAAAATAGTCATTGATGTATAAATAACCATACTCGATTTACAAGTCATCCAGCTAAATGAAAGATTCAACTGCACCTCTTTTTGGAGTTTGACACCTAGAAAAATAGACTGAAGACACTTAGGCTAATAAGAATTCACCCCTGAATTGATAGCACAGGTGGAGTTACTCTGTGAGCTGAAAACAGAAAGCCTGCAGAAGACCAGAGCTGTCATGTGAACATAGCCCTGGAAGAAAGCCATGAAACACAGATTTAGTTTTGGAGATTATATTGGTGGGATAATGCATGTGGAAAACCCAGACATCCTCTTTCTCATTTTAGTTGCTTTCACAGAAACAAGAATGTGCACATCCTTAGTAAATAAGCAAACTTGCACCAAGAAATACTGGATTTGTGCAATTAACTTTTTACTGGCACAGAAATACTCCATGAAAACTGATTATTCAAATGAAGAGGCAAGGTTGTTTTCAACAAAAGCAGCACAGCTGCCATTTAACACAAGTGAGTGAGTTGCTTTTACTGAGGGAAGTGCTGACAGTGTCCCCCAAGAGCAGATGTTGCTCTCCACTATGGACCTTTGCTAGTGGAAAGAGAAGGGGCGCCGGAGTGCCGAGTGAAGATGTTTCACGAGGCAAGTGCTGCTGCCTAAAGTTCACATAAGGAAGTGCTAGCAGAAGCCTTCTGATCCAGACATGGAAACTTTTCTCTTTCTGCCTGTCTCTGTTTATTTTTCATTTTGATATTTTGATCACTTCTACACCTAGACTTCACATCCATTTCCACCAGGAATCCAGAGCCTATAGGACTGGTATGTCCATATTTTTAATATTAACAGAACACCTAGACAATATAACCCTGCCTGTAGCTGGAGTTAAAACATTAAAGACAAAGGAAAAATTAAGGAGTTGCAGCTTAATCAACAGGTACTTCTTTTTGGAATGCCCCAGAAACATGCTTTTTAGTAAAAGGGGGCACTGCAAAGCCAAACTGGCATGGTCAGTGCAGTGAAATAACTTTTGGTAGGAAATGGCAGATCTCGACTCTGGGGTGCTACCTTCACCATGATTAAGGAGAGGAATATGGGCTGCATTAGCCTTTAATAGGTACAAAATGTTTGTATATATAGTCGTGAGTTATGCAAGCTGCAGAGAAACCATGTGGGAGGTGCATGACAGAGAGAAAAGGAGAGAAACTGAGTTGCTAGCCCATCTTTGCAAGCTGCTTTAAAATAACCTCCCTTCTTCACATCAAGATGTCTGTTCACTGTCACCATAGTGACGATGCTCACTGGCCACCCAAATCTGCCTCGTAGCTTCCTTCAGAAGTCCCACCACTGAGAAGCCATTGCTCCTGGAAGCATGGCTCCTTCACATAGGGGAAACCTCCCCTGACAAACCATCCTTCACATAATGCCTCTGCTTACCGACATGTGCACGGCACCCCTGTTCCTCAGCAGGACACTGTGATGCTGCTACTTGAGCTGCAGTGCACAAGCTGCTGAGACTGCAGAAGGAGAGAAGCACATTTGATACCTGTAGCTGTGTTCTTGGTAACTGTGTCCCATTTATAGACAAAGGACTTGAATACGTAAGATAGGATGATCATGTTTTCCTGGAAAGCAGGAGTCTGTATGTGTGGTTTCTCCCTACAGTTTCAAAGCCTATATGAAAAGCTCAGAGCTTCACAGAAATTGCCAAGTGGAGAGGCTGAGGTGATTGGTGTGGGTGAGTGTCCCTCACCTGTGGGCAACCCTTACCAAGCACCCTGTGTCCCCAGATAGAGCGTGATCATGGGGCTGAGTCATGTGTGTTCTCCAACCCAGGTTGGGTTCCCACCATATCTTCCCTTCATACCCCTGGACACCTTCAGGCCAGTGCTCTCAACACAAAACGGCAAGGAAGAAACAGAGAAATGGTCATGCCTGTTCCCAATCTTCACCTTCTCCAATTGCTCCTTGACTTCTGCTGGGGCTGATCCTCTGCCATGACTGATTTTGGTTTCCCTCAGCTGTAACAAGCTTAAGTGATAAAATATGGAAATTCTTTGCATTCTCTGCAGGAAAAATCAGTTCGCTCTATAGCATCATTTGGTTTACATATACTCTTTTTATGTGTAATGTTGAAATAATTTTTGGTACCTTTCTAGCCTTTATTGCTGACATGCAAGAGACACATTGATCCATGAGACACAGACGTGGTGCAAGGTGGAGGGTGATGCCATTTGCAGAAACCAGCAGCTATGAAGAAGGAGTCAGGGGGATGAGAACAGCCTCCTTACTGTTCAGGGTAAATCCATCGTAGATCTAGGCATGTCCCAGGCAGGTTTTAGAAAACCATATAGAGGACCCCATTTACAAGCCTTTTCTTTGGCAAAGTTAGTTGTTCTTGGTAGTGTTGAAGGGCTGTTGAAAACAGTCTGGTTTTAATATGAACTTATAAAAGACTCGTATAAAAGCCAGAAGGCGCAATGAGAAATAAGGAAGGTTTACCGTTAAGGTATCAGAGGAGCACTGGAAAAGATCAAAGTTTGATTCTTGGCTGTGCTGACGACCTTAGGTAAATCATTCAGGAACAAGGCTTGGAAGAGAGACCAGCTTGCTTAGGAAGTTTTTCAGAGTCAGTGCCTCAGTGGGAACCAGGCAGTGCAGAGCACAGTTGAAAGCATGTTCTTCAATTCCTAAAGGGAAGCAGAGACCTTTTCAAAGTTTGATAGTGATTGTAAGTGCTGAGCAAATCAAAACCTGAACTTAGACTCTTCTGAGAATCTCATTTCATCTTTCTGTGCCTCTTTTTCCCCCAAGTGTAAAATGGCAAGAATAAATATTTTACCGGTGTTGTGAGGATAAATGTATGAATATTTGCTGAGATAGAGTGGTGACAGAAGCTATGGAAGTAAATAGGATTGCATTAAAAAAAATCACAAGTACTGTTTTTATCCAAAGAGTGGATTAGTGATGAGAACAATGGAAGTTGATTCAACTGAATTATTAACTACACAAGCATTTATGTGACAAATGCCACCTTTTTGTCTGATAATTATTTCCAATGGGATAGTATCACCATTTGATATGCCCTGTATACACTTGAATAATATTTGGTAAATTATAGCACCAAGTCTGACACAGAAAGGACTGCTGAATTCAGTTACTTCATTACTCTTCCTAATATTACCAGACCTGGTTAATAAACCACAGGTGATCAGCAAACTAGCTTACTTATAGATCACTAAGGGATGATGAAGCTTGTTTTCCATTGACATATCACTTATTTCTGAATGGAAAATTCTGCTGAGACAGCCTGCAGCTCAAGCTACACAGCTGTTACTAGGATAGCAGAGAAAGGCCTTTAACAGTGCATCTGACACATTACTGATTTATGAGAGAACAATGTTGGACTAAATATGAATAAAAAGCTATCCTTTCACACAATTTGGTACAGCAACATTGAAATTGTATCTGGATAAACAACTGCCTTGCAATAAGCATGCTCATCCATCATTCAATGTTAAATCTTAATTGTTGCTTATTTCAATTTCTTTGTGTTAAATGTTTCTAAATTATAAATAAACTTGCAACTCTAATAATAATATATACTCTGTTAGGAAAAGGCAAGTACAGAAATAAACTATTGAAGTGATCTACTTAAATTACCACACTTCATTTATCTGAGAATTTGGAGATCAAGGCAGCCACTTTGTTATATTTGAAGAGATATTGACAAGGAGTCTATGGACAAATCATGCATCTATGTTGCATACATAGACTTTCTGTATGCGTATTTAGTTACAAAATTATTACAACATGATCTTCACCCTTAGGCTTGATTTTTCTCCTTTTAAGGTCATTGACAAACTGTCTTGACCTTAGTGAGAGTAAAATCATATCCTAAGTACATACATTACTGCTCTGTTCTCCCTTTGATCTGAGCACTGAACTGTGATTAACATTAAAGAGAGCAAGTCGAGCCATAAACATTTTCATGCCCTAAGCAAGCATCACACGTGAGACTCCTCCTTCTCATGTCTCTTCTTTCTCTCTTTCATGTTTCTTTTTTTTTTACCTTAATTTGCTTGCAAGAGAATCTTTCATGCCTTAAGGAGGGATGGTTTTGTGCTTAAGGCATTTGATGGAGGGCCAGGTTAAATTTCCAGGCCTTCTATATAATAACTATTCTTGGTGGGTCACTTAGTAAAGTGCCTTTCAGAACTGCAGTGCTAAGAACTAAATGGACCATGGACCATCCTCTGCTGGTGATGCCAACCAGTATGAAATGGTCAAAACACTGTGACCACATCAAACCTGTTTATTGTGAATGGTCTCTGGTCTCTGCTTGACTGTGAACCGTGCCCAGGCACTGTTTAGAAGAGCACTAGTTGACCTGAGTCAAAATTGTCCTAGGGAATATGTTAACATGCATGTTAACAGTTAAATGTTAAATGGTTTGTTAACAGTTAAATGGTATGACATGGACTTGATTGCTTTTCTATTACAGACACAGCCTTCAGTTCCCACCTGGTAAAACAGGGCTTCTCCTGTGTTTCAAACATTTGTCACAGCCCAAAAATAGAGGTAAAGCCCCAAGAGGTTTCTCCCATCCTTTCATCACGTGCACCAAGTAAGCAGGCTAGTAAAGGAAGACAGAGCAGGTGGACTTCAGCAGAAGACTTTGGATCTGAAGGCCAAATGCTGAGTTCAGCAAAAATTAACGTCAAGAAGATAACACTGGGACAGTGCTATAACTGAAGGAACAATAAGTAGATTACAATCAACAAAAAATAGAGAAATTTATTAAGGGAAGGCTGGAAACAGCTGGAGACACAGTGAATCAGAATACATAAGACTCCAAGTCAGGAAAAGAGAGGATGGCATAAGAGAGGATGGCATGAGAAAAATGTCAGAAGTGTCTCTGTCCTTGCAAAATGTAAAACGTTGTTGAGCAGCAGTCAACATCAATCACCCCATATGTCTGTAACCTTTGTGCATAGCTGTCATAGTAGATGCTTAACCTGTAATCAACTATGAAGCAAATGGAATAAGGTCCTCTATGAGAGCACAAGACAAATGTATTTCTTACTTCCTATGCTATCCAGCAATCCCTTAACACTGCTCTTGGGTGTTTTATTTATAAAAGTTTTGTAACAGCTCACATATCCTTTTGCCTTTTCTAATTCCTTCCATCTCTTCTTTAGAGGTCCAGTGGAAAGACTTGTTGGCTTGCTCTTCACTGGCTTGTGGGACAGCACTTCACATTTGACAATGGATCGGAAGGACTGAAGAGCACTTCTGTTCCCACCAATGTTTCTTAGAGCTGCTAAAACAGGACCAATGAAGATGTTCACCAGACTCCAAGTCCTTGCGCTAGCTTTATTTTCCAAAGGAGTTTTCCTTTCCCTAAGTGACCACAGCTTTGTAAGGAAGGAAATTAAGATAGAAGGAGACCTAGTCTTAGGTGGCTTATTCCCAATCAACGAAAAAGGCACCGGGATAGAAGAATGTGGGAGAATCAATGAAGACCGAGGCATCCAGCGTTTGGAGGCCATGTTGTTTGCCATTGATGAAATCAACAGAGACAACTACTTGCTGCCAGGAATTAAGCTTGGAGTTCACATCTTGGACACTTGTTCCAGGGATACATATGCCTTAGAACAGTCTTTGGAGTTCGTCAGGGCATCTTTGACTAAAGTGGATGAAACAGAGTATATGTGTCCTGATGGCTCATATGCCATTCAGGAGAATTTACCACTACTCATTGCAGGAGTTATAGGTGGTTCCTATAGCAGTGTCTCCATACAGGTAAGTAACAGGAGCCCCATCAGGTGAGAACCATTTGTCTGTAATTCCTGTGAGAGAACCACTGCTTACATAAGTTTGTCAATAAAGCACGTCTTAGCTCAATGTTCACCCTAGGGTTCAATCTAGCATATAATTTTTACTGAATTTATGTTAGTTTGATTCACTTTTTAAAACACCTGCTGTAGTTAAAACCTCTGTCAGCTGGCTACTTTGTCTAGTTATAGTCCATCCTGAGGGCAGCTGAAGTTTCCAAAAGTGTTAGCATGTATTTTTAACCTTGCATTTCATGAGACTTTTACAACTCTAAGTTCAGGACTCTGCTTTCACATCAATAATAAATTATACCACCTATAGTTCTGAATGTATGTATGCCTACCATGACGTGTGTATGTTACATTTGTCATTTAAACAACAGAGATTTAAAATGAAAGAAGAAATCCTTATCTTACTTCCAGGCTGAAATAAAGTAAAAATGACATATTAGGCAGAAATTTAAATTACACCTAACCAAATGATTGCAAGTTTTTAGTGTCTAATTATCATGCCAAAGCCAATGAAAATTATTCTGCTGATCTCTGTGAGCAAGGTCTCAAGTATCCCATGCAGACAGTACAGTTTCTGAATGGATTCTAAATTTGTTGTCTTTCTTTTTGTTTCTATATATAATTCATACTAAGACAGTTTTTGCCAGGAAATGTTGCCTGGCAGAGTGCAGCGTAAGCATGGTCAGAAGCCCAGCACAGAAAGCAGATGCCCTCAGTATATCTTGTTCCCTCCTTCTGGCACATTTTAACTGCAGTTTTTGGTTGTGCAGTGTTGGTCCCAAATAGGGTCTAATAGGGTGTTGGAGAGTATTTGATGGCTTGCAAAGGTGTAAAGTTGCAGGTGGGTTAAAAGCTCCATATACCCTTCCAACTATGGTTTTATTGCATGCTTGGTTTCCGTTGCAAGGGACTAAACATAATGTTGACTTCTTTTGGTCTTGTCTTCCCATTTTTTATAAATTCATGTTAAAACTTTAAATCCTTGGCATTTTTTTTTTCATTAAATGAACATGGAGAACATGTATACCCTCTTTTTTAGCAGAAATTCTGTATTTATCCTCTCCAGACCAGGTACTCCTATGGCAGTACAGCCTTGGATGTTCTAAAGTTCCTCACCACTGCCAGCGTGCACTATCCATGAGCAAAAATGCCTCCTAGCTTCACTGAAGCTGCCAAATCTCCAGTTTTCTCATGATTTT
>VZTL01076574.1:0-16893 GCA_013400535.1 Scopus umbretta
GTGAACTTTTGTTACTGTTTTATATTGGTTTAATGTATAAATTGAAGTAGTATTTATAACTGCAATACAAAAAAAGTTAATGCTGTGGATTATTTTAGTCTCCTACTAAACTTCTAAAGAAAACCAGATTTTAGAATCTGGTACTATTTTAGAAATTTTCAAATATATACTGTATCTTGAAACATACTTCAAAAGTTATATGAAATGCCAAACTGTAAGACAATAGAAGTCTGCCAATGTTTTAATAAAGACTCACACATGTATTTCTTTATACACTGAGAAGATTCCCCAAATTACAAAATACATGTGAACTGATAAAGAGATGGAGTCTGAGAAATATAACGGTTTAACTTGCCATCTAACAAAGCCTTTTCAGAGCCAAGGATGAAGGCAGATAGGCAACAGTCTTGTCCTGATTGCTCTTTACTGTGAGCATCTGTTTTTGTTCCTGCGAGTCATGCCGAGACTATTGTGAAGTGACAGTATGAAATTTGAAATGAGGGCTGAGGTTAGAGGAAAGTTAAGAACTACTTACCTCTGAGTTACTTTTTCAAGGTGCCAGTAATTGGTTAATTTTTCCAAAAGCAACATTCCTGCTTGTTCAGAAGTGTAATCATGAGCTGTAAGGACCTGCCTCTAGAAAGCATGATCTAATAGTAATCAGAGACAAGTGGTCATCATCGAACAGGGAAAACCACAATCCTCCCCCTTCCAGAGGAAATTGGGTTTGCTCACCAGTGTATTCGAGAGCTCTGAAAGGGATTCCATAGCTTCCTCCATTTTGGGTTTCCCCACGATTCTGGAACAGTGCTTAATGATTATGACTGAGTACTTAAGGAAACAGTTAAAACCAAAAAGAGCATCAAATTACATCACTGTTGCAGAAAGCATTTGAGTAAGACAGAATTCTTTTTTTTTTCCCCTCATTGGATGAACTAAACCAAAAGGAACTTCTGTAAGGCTAATGTTTCAGAATTAGTTAGAAAAATGCAGTGAAGCTGTAGTATAAACTTTTAAATTATGCTAAATAGTGTGCTATAGAACATAATATATGTTCTATAGAATCTACATTTTCGCTGCTTTTTCCTTAATTTTAACATTACAGGTTTTTTATATGAGTTCTTATATTACTATTACTACTCTAGGATTTGAATGTCTATTCGGAAAGCCCCTCCGTAAAATGGTGATTATGCCAACGATTTTGCGAGTGGCAACTTGAGGACCAGGACATTTAAATAGCTTGTTAAAGCACACTTAGGCAGAAAACTGGGAATTAAACATGCATTTTCTAGTCTGTTTCATAAAATACGGCAGTTTTTCCTTTGACTATTATATAAATACATGGTAATAATACTGGATGAATTGTAGGTATCGGTCTTTTGCATAAAATCTCAGTAATTAAGGTTGTATCTTTATGACACAGTTGGTAAGTATTTTCATTAATGAGTTTCAAGATATTTTTATTAACATACAGAGATTCTTTTGCATCCTTCTCAAAAGGAGACATTAGTGTACATTACAACACTAATATTCTCAGAGAATTACTGAGAAAACATAAGATTTCTTTGTCTTATTTCTGAAGCTGAACAGTATAGGTGGAAAATTTTCTGCTATTGGACACAAAACTGACAAGACAGAAGGGTGTAAAGTAATTGCATGTCATGTACCATCATATTAGACTGAGATTATACAACTAGAACAGTTTGGTGAGATATTTTCAGTTAAATTAGAAACATAGAGCTTTTCAAAGAAATTGGCTTTTTATTTTTGGTGCCAACATCTATGGCTGATTTTCAGACTGGAGCTATTCCGGCCCCAAATGTGTTAGAGTGGTCTATCCATTGCTGTAGTTCACAACATCTGGATAAGAGACCACAAGACCCTGGGAAAAATAAATTTGACCCTTTCATTTCTTGACATTCTCCAGTGTTTGTGGAGATGTCAGAGAAGCTATTGGCAAACATGTAGGCTTCACCAGTTTTCACCCTCTGAGTTTCTCCTGCTCTAGCTTCATTGGGAGAATTCTCATTTTGGTAGCTGCTGTCAAATTCTGGCTTCTTCAGATGTATAAAAAGGGGCCATCACTTGGGGAGAAAATCTGATCCATGTTCTTTGTTACTGAAGAAGAGGACTCATTGTTTACATGTTCTGAGTACAAACTCATGTAACTGAAAAATACTTTATTGTAAGTTACACATGCACTATTCTATATTTTTAGAAATATGCTAATTCAGAGGTATGTTAATATAAGCTTTTTTCCAACAGTGGAAAATTAAAAGAAAAATTACATGTGGAGGCAAGCCATCAATATAATGTGCCAAACATCTGAAAGGATGTCACAATTAGTTTTATCATTCTTGACAAACACAGAATAAGAAAAAAATAAATAGCCCCTTGTGCACCATGAGAGGACTTCCTCAATCCCGAACACTGATTTTCAGGTTTCTGCACTCACAGGGCCTTGACAGTACTAGAATCATAGAACAGTGTTTCTTCAAAATCCCTTCTGCGTTGTAGACAGTGTTCTGCCTTGTGGTGAATCCCACAAATACAATCGTTTCTGGGGGAGAAAGAAGGAATTTTAAAGCAGTACTGTATGTGTAGCAAATAAGCCAAAACCTGAATAAAAATTCTGTGTATTCCTATTCTTTGGAAATAAGAGACTATAAAAAGATGAAATGAAATTAATTTTGACATTCTTATAAGCATTTCATCATTTCACTACATTTGTTTTCTAAATCTATGGGGACAAATCTTTAGCTGTGGTTTGCTCCGTGTTTATTTTGATGTGCTTTCATTTCAGATCACAGTAGACTAGCATACAGTTAAGAAAAAAACCAAATCAGTCATTTACGTATTAGACTGGCAACTCCTCACAGACAAGGAATTATATTTTATATACAATCACTGCATTGACTTCTGATCCTGTGCATGCAAGAAGAAGAATACATGTATAAAATGATCTTACTAAGTCATGCAGAAAAAGTCTGTTTTGCAGAATTTTGTAGGATCTCAGACTCATAATAACCTTCAAAGCATCCTTCCTCACAACTGGTTTGAAGAAGGAGGTTTAAGTGGGATTTTACTGATCCAGACCAAAGAATGCAGTATTACATTCCATATGTATCTTAATATTGATTCTTGGGTCGAGCTGTTTGCTCTTGAGGCAATCTATTAAACACTGAAAGTCCAAGTGAGTTGAGAAAGCAATTGTTTTACTAAAATGTACAGAAAATGTCATATTTCTACACTTTATCTTTAAGAGTGCCTGGAGTTTCATAGAAAATCCATAGAGGCTTTAGAAAAGAAAATCAAGATTAAGATTTTATTGTTCTAGGAATAAAGAAAAATAAGACACATACATACGATATTGCAGCAGCATCTGTATGTTGACAAATTTGGTTGAATCTTACCTAAATGCATGTTTCACACTGAAACTTTCTCAACCTTATGCCTGATATCCATTAGCCAGCTTTAAGTTGAAAAACAGTTCAAGTGAAAAAAATTTGAAACAATCTGTGCAGGGGTATTATTAACTGCTTCAGTGTAATTGTTTTTGGCTTGCATGGAGGAAAACACGAAATGGCTGTTATTTGTGGTATCAAATGGCTATGTTAAGCAAACTGTTTTTCCAGACAAAGAGATTAAAAGTCCTTTAGACTGCAGTTAACATTATGCAATCATTACTGAATACCAGAAACAGATATGCTACGTCTGTCCCTCAACACTGTTGAGTTTGATCTGATTACCCGCCACCTACTATCTGTCCTTTTGAGAATGGGAATATCACTTAATTTTAGGTGTCTAACCTAAGGTAGTGCCTGGAAAAATTACCTTAATCTATCTATATAATGATTAGAAAGGGAGAGAGGTCCCCAGAGATGATTCAGACTTTTTCAGGTCTGACCTGTCTTGGGATCTTTCTTGTTCTATGCTATACCGAGATTCCAGGTTTCATAATTGTCTAACATAGATGCCTCAGTTATATTCCTGATTTTAGTGGAGTGAACAAAGGCTTTAGCATTTGCAGTCTATTTTTTAAATCATCATCAATATTACCGGCACTTTCTTGACTTAGCATTTTTCCTACCTATTTCCCTGATTTTAAAGTCCTCTCAACTGTGATTCCTCTTCTACAGTTGTCAGAACAACCTGTAAGTCTTGCAAATATTTATCTTACTGCTTAGTTAAATGGCTAACATTTGCAAAGTCAAGAGCTTAAATCTAGGCTTCTGACTCTGCATTTAGTTTTTTTCAGTGATATTTTTAAAATCTTGGTCAAAGCAACAAGTAATGTAATGTAACTAAGATCCATTATTTAATTGTATTTGCATCTGAATTTTAGGTACCTAGACATGAGGGATCTTGCATTCCTCTTCTCTGTATCTAACTGTGATCACCAACCTAGGCAGGTAATCTTCACAGTTAACAATGTGTTCACAATAAAAAAAAATCCCCAAAACTATTGGCAGCAGGCCCCATTAAGCCCCATTCCTTCCTTTGATCAGCAGTGATAGGAGTAAGTTGTAGCTGGTTGCAAATGATGCATGCATTTGAACTGAGTCTTACAAAATCTCTTCAGTTTGAGCAATAAGCATGGCTGAATATGGCACGTTCTGCACTACCTCGGCTTTTGAGTGAGTGTTCCTTGGGAGCAGAGTTGCTCCTTCTCGTTATAGCAGATCTGTTCAGCAGTTACAAGGGGACATCCTACTGTCATAACAGCTACAGTGTACTTAAACTGCTTAACTGTGGCTGATATTTTAGAAAAGTGAAAATCTTTACCTTCTTTGAAAAGGCATCATGTTCAGATTATAACAGACAGTGTCATTACCATGTATTACAATGAACTGTATGATGCAGCATACCCTTTCTTCTCTTAGAAATGGTTTGTTCTTTGTAGTAGAGGGACCAAGAACAGACTTAATTACTAGAAATTCACCTCTCAAACTGAAAATTCTAGGGGATGATTTGTTTCACTTTAACATATTAAGCTACTTGGTGTGTGTTGCAGAAATGGGCTGTCTTCCGTTGTTGTGCTGCTTGAGCGCCAACAACGAGGTCTGTTGCAGGGTTAGGTAAACTCTTAGTCGAATGAATTGGTCATGCCATGTTAAAGCAATTAGTGCTTCCTGACCAGCAGAGAATGGAGATTTCCCAATACCTCCCTCAGCCAGCTGTTTATGTGATGTTCACAGTTTTAAGCTAATCCCTTTCATACAGACCAGAGGTTTTGGGCTGAGGAAACTGGAGATAGGATTGCATTGTCCTACATTTCATATACCAACAGTGAGTACCAAACTGTAGAATTTGAGCAACTGAATTTCATATTCTGTCCTGAGAACTAGCACCCATCTTTCCATGCCGACATTTTACCTTCTGGTGATCATTACCAGTTGAAAAGAGGATTGCCTTTGCCAAAGTAGCCCTACACTAGTACTGGTTGTTTTGCAGTCATTTGGGGTGGGCAAATCCAACCTATCCATGCTGATGGGTGAGATCTGCAGTACTACCTGCAGATCCTCACTGATGTGTTACCCACATCAACCACATTCCCAAGGTCATCGTGTCCTTTTGTCCAGCAGACATGTCTCAGTTGGGGGGGATGTGAGAGCCTGGAGTGCACCACCATGCTCTACATGCTGTGACCAGCTTGTGGTTACAAGATGGCTATCCTTCTGTATAATCCTTTTCTGCAGCCTTCCCTTCTGCCTCACAAGATTTTGCTCTTGTTCCTTCTTCAATTCTTTCTTAAAATATAGCTAGTTTCAGAGGAGCGCAATCCAGGGTTACACAGTTGCACCGTATCAGACCTGACGTTGACACAGGCAGCTGACAGAGGGTAGCTGATGGGATTTATATAGCCATGCATTACCTGTACAATATTTCCTATGGTTATTTTGATGGTAGGGTTTTCACTCTGTCATTTTGCAGGCTGTTACAGACCCACTGTAGGAAAAACATTCATGCTACACTTGTCCTGTGCTTCAAACACATCGGACTATTTGCATCCACAGTGCTAACAGTGCCAGTGAGTGTCATGAGCCACACCGTACTCCATCTGTCTGGACATGAGACCTGCACACTTTAAGCTGAAGAGCACATTTGACAGACACAGAGCCAGTTCCCCTCTAGTGCTGACAGCCCCCTGCACAAGGGAAAAAGTGCAGAGAGTGCCAGAATCCGTTATGAAGGAGAGAAAAGACATTTAACATCAAAAATTTAAAACCATTTATAAAAAATCTGTTTAAAAAGCCACTCCAGCCTGAAAATAAAGAGCAAGCCAACCTGGCCATAAGTTTAAAGATGGGGCATTATGCCAGAAAAGAAAAGAGAGTCTGCCTTGATTATAACTTAAAGTCAGATGCTCAGTTCATGAAAAAAATATCTCACATGCTAAAAGAAGAAGAGCCAGAAACCAATGTGTTAACCCCTCACTCAATGCTAGAGTGGAAGGAAAGCAGGTTTGACCCCTGTTTCCACTGATAAGTAGTTGTGGGGAGCAGTCAGATGTGCAACAAAGGCTGGAGGCTGCAAGTGCAAGAGCTGGAAGCATCTTCTGGTGCACTGCTACCATACTGACACGTGATGGGTGATTAGCTGCTGCTTAGCTTCTGGCTTGCTTTTCTGTGACTATCACCTGTCCACTGGCAGACAACACATATACCCTAAGCAAAGCCTGTGTTTTACACTGCTGCTCCCCTTTAAGCAATGCAACTAAGCAAATCGGTCTTCTGCAGCAGCTGGAGAGGTGGGGCACATCAAGAATCCCTCCCAGTATACTTTATCTTGAAAGTTTCCTCCTTTGGATTCTTGTCTCCACAGGCCTTATTTGGTAGCCAGGAGGACTTGCCAGACTGCTTTTTTTGTGGATGTTTTGTGAGCGAATTCCTGGTGCAGAGCATGGCTGTAGTCTGAGCTGCACAAGATTATTTTATTACATAACTTCAAAACCTTGGGAAATAGTGAGTTCTCTACATGCAAATATCATGGCCGAATATTTTGCAAGGGGGAATGGTTCACATCCGTATTGTCTGTAGAACATAGAACTAAAAGGAAACTGTCCTTTACTTTACACAGGATTTATATGTCAAAGGAACTCCTTTGTATGCCCTAGAGTGAAATGACATCTGTTGAATTTGGGCAGTTGAAGACTTGACTCTCTGGGGTCACTCCCTGAAGTCACTCCCTGGAGTGATAAAGGGAATAAACTGAATTGACAGATCCATCTGTCCATTCATACTTTCATTGAATATTGCTCTGTTAGAGTATGCAAAGTTGGTGATGTGGTCCTACATGAGATTCTGTAAATGAGCTCGATTTTATTGAGATTGCGTAGGATCTTCCTTTGTATCCCATCTAAATTTAACGCACATTTTACTATGGATCTGGAAAAAAACAATAAAGATATTTTGCTACATTCAAACCTTGCTTCAAACTAGATGTGAGCATCTGCCATGTGTGAATACCTCACAAGGTTGGGAAAACAAAGGTAGAAGGATGTGACAGTGACATTCATTGCTACTCCCATAAATGGTGTTGACTGTAGAAATTGTTGTGCTTTGCTCTTGCTTGCTTAGTACACACAGTTTTGGAACAGATCCTGGATTTGGATAATATTAAAATTTCAGAATAATATGTATGCCTCATGGGTCTGTTTTTCTTTTAATGGGATTAATGCATTTCTTGTTTTCATGAGCACCTAGGTACCTATGATTTTAAACTATTGAAAAGATCTCAAGTCTTTCCTGTATTGTTTTTGTTAGGTTTGCTAAGACATAAATATTGTCTTTCTTACTTAGATTTCAGTTGATGGCTTCAGAAATATTGCCGGTGGCTGCAGTGGGATTCAAGATTTGCTAATCAACAAAATGCCAACTCTTACAGACAGATGTATTCAAGTAAGAAACTGAGACTAAATCTGTACTTTGAGAAACTTTCTGATGTTGGAACTGGGTTATCATCTCAACTGACTTTAAAGAAAGTTATACAGATACAATTTAAGAGGAAAATTTCTCCCTGAAAACATTTTTAGAGCTATAATCTTATTATGTTTATAAATCTTTCTCATTTGCAGTCACTTTCAGAAAATTCCAGTTGTCTTGTCTTCTTTTGCTACATGGATATGGCTGAATTATGGTCTTCCAGCTTATAAATGAGAATTTTTCATTTTTTTCAGTGTTAAAGCAAATATAATATATGGGAACAGCATTCTGGTACTGATTTTGCCCATCAAAAAAAAAATTTTCAGGCTTCTGCAAAAGTGATTGTTAACTAGATCACTGTGTCAGGTGTCTGCCATACTTCATGTCTCCAGTTACTTACTTCTTTTCCTTGTGTTCCCAAACAGAATAAATATATGGAGAATTTCAGTAGATGATATACCTCTCACTGTCTAGAAGTTGCTGTTAAAATGGATTGTAACGATTTGTTTGAAATTGTAACATTCAGTATTATATGGAGAATATTTGCTGATCTTCTGTTACATGACGGCATAGATATATGAATATTTTATTTCATCTTTTTCTCTTTGAAGGCTCTGGTTGAAAAATGCCATCAGATAATGTCTGTTGTCTTTCTTGACTCTCCACATCTTTCTGATGCAACTTTTAAAGCCCTTGCTGAATGTAAACTTGTCAAGATCAGCATTGAAGGTTAGTATAATAATTCACAAAATTATTAGGATGAGGTATTTTTAAAATTCACCCAGATAATTTGAAATAAACCTTTCAGCTGATTCAATGGATATTTGGATCAGGCCCTTGATGTATGTTATATGTGTAACTTACCTCTTTATATATTTCAACAGGGAATAACCAAATTACTGATGTAAGTTTCAAGTTGATCAGTAAATGCTGCCCATACATCAGGCACATTCATATGGCTGATTGCCAGAAGATTACAGATGCTGGTCTTAAGATGATTTCACCATTGAAACATGTTCTTGTACTGAATGTAGCAGACTGCATAAGGTACTATATCACATCCAGATTTCTGTAAATGATTGCCAAGGAATTTTAGTAAAGTTAATTATACTCATAATAAGCCCTGTTAACACATCTTTCAGTTTTAAAAATAAATTCTTACAATGTTAATGCATGTATCTTAATATTTAAAAAAATATTTCATACAAGTAGCTTTTTGTTCCTTTATCATGTTTTCAAAAATCCATTCATTGTTACTCCAGTTGAAGCCAAAAAATTAACTGTAGATGTAATACTACTTAATAGCCATGGCATATTTTAATGCTAGAATGTGGCTACAAAGAAGATGAAAATGATAACCAAAGACAATTCCAGTGCCACAACTCTATTAAAATTTGGATAGTGTTTAATTTTGTGAATATTAAAATAATACTTTATAACTGTCTAGTACTAAGATATAAACAAAACTACCAATTTTTTACAAGTACCAAGGCAACATTGCAATTTATGTTTTTAGAGGAAGGATGTATTTTATGTGAAGACTGTTCTCCAATTCAGGTGTGTCATGTATCAGTAGAAACAAAGACAAATGAAAGGGCTTCCAAAGCTTGTTCCCTGTTTTGTGGTGTGGTGATGGAGTCAAGGGTGGGAGGGAACACGGAAGGCAAAATCTCCAAACATTTTGAAATCAACAGACCTATAAAATAATACAGAGAAGCTAGAATTGCTGCTTATCTTAAAATGTCTGATGCCTTGTGAATTTTTAGGGTTTCTGCTTTAACATGTAACTAAAGTACTTTTAGTGCCTGTTGATGCTGTATAAAAATCTGATAATATCGCATGCAGATGCGCTGAGAAGTGCTGGAGTAATACCATGACATCATGGTGGTCGTTCAGCTGGGCAGATGGGACAGCTGCCTGCATTTTCTGGTTTAATGTTTAGAAGGCTGGATTTTCCAGTCTGATAGCCAAATCTTGGGCTGTGAGTGTGTTTGCACATGTGTCTACTGTCTCTACTGCTAAAGAATTGCTGAATTATCTTAACACAACTTTTTCAGCAGTTGTAAAGCTATTGTAAAACCCTGTACTTATTTTATTGCTTTTGCAGACACTTGTGAAAGTTTCAGCATTAACAAAGGTATAGATTGTAACATATCTAAACCTCTGTGATGGGTTGACCCTGGCTGGATGCCAGGTGCCCACCAAAGCCGCTCTATCACTCCCCTCCTCAGCTGGACAGAGGAGAGAAAATAGAGATAAGGACAGGGAGCATTCACTCACCAATTACCATCATGGGCAAAACTGACTTGACTTGGGGAAAATAGCTTAGTTTATTTAATACCAATCAAATCAGAGTAGGATAATGAGAAAAAAACCCCTAAATCTTAAAACACTTTCCCCCC
Organism: Scopus umbretta; assembly: GCA_013400535.1. Classification (NCBI taxonomy): domain Eukaryota; kingdom Metazoa; phylum Chordata; class Aves; order Pelecaniformes; family Scopidae; genus Scopus; species Scopus umbretta. Next base: position 10,328 of record VZTL01076574.1, read on the forward strand.
ACCCCTCCCTTCTCCCCAGGCTCAACTTCATGCCTCATTTTCTCTGCCTCCTCCCCCAAGCAGTGCAGGGGGACGGGGAATGGGGGTTGCNGTACAACTTGGTAAAGAGCTTCTCTCAAGAGATAGGAAACTACAAAAGGGCAATTGTTAGTATTAATGTTTCTCATATTTGGACAGTGTATTGCTATAAAAGTTCACATTGTGAACGTTTATGGATTTCTCATAGAATCAAGGGAAGAGCCATACTGGTGGTATAATCTTAAGAACAAGTTTTGAAATGCTTAGCCATCTTAGTGCTCTTAATCAGTTTCCTTTTTTCATTGACCTTTTTTCTTAGTCTAAGAGTTTAAGTTTTTCTAACTTAGTCATATGAAAAACCTTTTGAGAAATGAAAGGGATAGAAGGAGCAAGTCTAGCAATTCAGATTCTTAAATTACAGGAAGTATTTGACTACATGTGAAAAATGATTGTGATTATTAGAATTAAGAAATAATAGAGATGTGAGTAAAAAGGTGGCTAAAAATGCACACAGGCAATGTGGTGGCTCATACCCTTGGCACATTTTTCCAGTTTAAGTATGTTATCTTCATGTGTGATAAAGCAGTGTGTGGCCTGTGTTCTTGTACAGTTAATCAGCTGACTAGAGAACTATCTATTCACAGCACAATTATTTAAAAAGTTATAATGTGGCTATTTCAGCCCTCAGGCCCAGTGTGCTTACAGAATATCTTTTTTCTTTTTTTTTTTTTCTGCATTCCTTACAGACTTTATGCAAGTTCATTATTCTGAAGGTGTATTCCTTAAATTTTTCTATCTTGAATTAAAAAAACCTGCACTGTGAAATAACACCAAAACTACCACAGTGGTTGAATTATTGCAGAGTGACTACTTTAACACTTTATGAATTATAGCTTCATTCGTAGCTTGTGGTCACAGAATGAGGCTCCGTTCAGTTATCATTTTATTAGTAGTGCTATTCTTACCCATATGTTTCTGGGACTTGGGGATTTGCAGTGATTCTTTGTGCTGCAACAAACCATACAAGCCAAAATAAGATCCTGTCCTACAGAATTCTGGGATTAATATTTTATTCGTCAGGGACCACAGAAGAAATACTGGGAATGCATTGAAAGGCTAGGTGTACAGTAATATTAAACATACCAGAGATATGAATCGTATTGAAACACCCGAGCTGTAGTCAGCTCTCCAACCCTCTCAACTTGGCTGAAAGATTTTCTATCTACTTTATTTTTATGACCTTTGTGTATATTATAAGTTAGTGATTCGTGTGTGAGAGATGCAATTAAGTGAAACACTCCGAGGAAGAACTCAGGTTAACTCTTCATGCATGCATACAGAACAGCTACTGCATACCTATACTACCTCTGACTTTTGCTTCTGTGCTGGAAGATCATTTTTCCTTTAAATTATTTCAGTTCCTTAAATTAACAAAGTTATTAATACAAATATTACTCTGAAGTGTTTGAACAGGTTCTGATACTTTCTAGATATGTTTTACAAGCTCTGTCTTTTGGAGTGCTATCCTATCTAAGTGTTGGAACTAATGAAGTTCTCGTAATCTCCAACAGACTTTTTTCTCAGAAAGTTCTGGTTTTCAGCAGTTCCAAAGAGCAGCATCTTTCTAATTGAGCTGATAATTATTCTGACTCCTTTTTGGGTTTAAAAGGCTCTTTAAAAAATACCATTATTAATTTCTGCTTATCTGCAATGTAGGCTGCTGAGTGCAAATTGTATATTAACTTTTATGGAGTAGGAAAAAGACATAAATATTGCCTACATTTCTCTTTTAGAATCGGTGATGGAGGTGTAAGGCCATTTGTACAAGGTTCTTCAGGAGCTAAGCTGAGAGAGCTGAATTTGACTAATTGTATTGGTGTCACTGATGCTTCTGTCACAGAAATAGCACAAAGGTACCATAGTCCAGTACAGTATTTTTCTAGTGTGGTTAGACTTGCAGTGTATTTCTAATGTTACAGTTCTTAGTATGTTAATAAATGGGTAAAATTATACAGCCAATTGTATGTCAAAAATTGTGCTAGATAAATGACTCGTCCCTTTTTGGCACTGTCAATCTCTTAAAAAATGATCCATTACATAAAGGGGAATTCATCAATATAAATATGTGAAACTGGGAAGTCTTAATTTTAGAGGGAAAAAAGTGCTTAAATGATGGTTGTTAGTGACAAAACCACATTAAAAGATTAGTATGTATAAGTTGTATTTTGTAAACTCAATAAATGCTCACGTCTGCACAAACAAAAAGCACTCTATTGCTAAACCTCTTCAATTCCAGTCCCTCAAGAGAATTGGTGTTTGCAATCAAAAGATAATTTTTTAAATCTCCAGAGAAGATTGGAGTCAGTCTTTCCACTCCTTACTAGATCGCTCAGCAGGCCCCTGTTCATGCTTTTGTAGCAGTCGTGGTGAATAATTGTAGCATGCTTGCTGGTAAGCTAGGGAATGCCTTCCCTGTTTTAAAGATGGAGTGTTACCCAGTGAGGCTCTGAGCATAGATGCACAGCTTGAGGAGTCACCTTTCGGAGGCCTTCTGCTTTGGTTATGGGAGGCTACAGTTTACGGTGCTTACTTACGCAGTAACATGCAGTTTCCCACGTGTGGTCAGTGAGTGCTGATTTGCAAACGTGGCAATGTCTTTATTTGCTGTGTGCCATTATTTGCATAGCTGCAGTGGGGTGTGGGTACAGCCCTGGCGTCCTGAGTTCTGTTGTTGCAGTGAGCTTTGAAGTTCCTGTGCAAGACATGAGAGATTTAAAGATGGGGAAAAGTCAAGCATCAAACTATTTTAAAAGTATTGTTATTTAATACAGCTCCTTGGTTTCCAAATTTTGATTTAATTTGGTCGCTGTTCATGATTTGAAACATTTGTGATGCTTGTGCATTATGAGTGGAATCCTTGGAAGTGGCTATGTAAGCTAGCTATCAAAAGTGCAGAGTGCTTATTTTCGTAGGTCCCCTGAAAAAAATTTAGCAAGGGTTGTTACATGTAAATGTACTTCCTGTACTGCATTTCTGTAACAAAAGTGGAAAGCTGACAGTTCTGTTTTTTTATTTAATTTAGATGTCATGAATTGACCTACCTAAATCTGTGTCACTGTGAAAACGTGACTGATGCTGGAATTGAAGCCTTGGGAAATACGTTGTCCTTGATATCCATTGATATCTCTGGAACCAGCATCTCAGATATGGTATATATATATGATTAAAGAATGAAGAATGTGTTTACAATTCTCTAGGCTGTCTGAAAAAAATGCAATCAAAATCCATTCATTTAAAAACCTGCATGGATATGAAGCAGTGGAGTTACAGTGTCATTAAAACATATTTTAGAAACATGTATAGTACAGTATTAGCCCAGGTATAGGCAGTAACAAATAAAAGGTAATTCTTAAGTTGGACAAATCTTACATTTGAAAGAGAGAAACAGAAACAGTCAGCAAGAGGAAGTTTGGCTGCTGTGAAGCTGATCTGAAAAGAATGTTTATTAAGCAGAATTTTTTTGCTCCAGGATGATTAGACCTGAAGAAAACTGAAAAAAAAAAAGGTATTTTTAACATTTAAATTTGTACAAATTGTGTTTTCCGTGAGCTAGATTTTACAGTGAAAAATCCTGAATGTTAGCTCTAGCAGAGGCACTGCTCTACACTGTGGTCTAGAAAAGAACTGCTAGTGAAAAAATTACCAACAAGGTATCTTCAATGTGTCAAGTTGTGTCAAGTTGCTAAACCTGTTGAAAGCAAAATGGCGAGTCTGGGAGCCAGGTTAAACGTCACGGGCCTCCACATTAGATGTTCTTGGGAGGTCCTGCCCTGTGCGCAGGGTTCAGAGCCAGGTCTGCTGTGTTTCTTTTACTTTTGGGGCAAACTCTTTTCACTGAACACAGAAGTCCAGGAGAAACCTCGTGAAGAAAACTTGCCATAGAGACTATTCACTCAGTCACTGTTCAAACAGAGTTCTGACCAAGAACTTTATTATTTGGCTCTAACACAGAGTTTGTGCAAAAGTAATTAAAATGTGAAAAAGTAATTAAAATGCCTGTATCTTTCATGGGGGCCTGAAAATAAAAAACAAAATTAAGCTAAATAAAGAGGGTTGGGAAATCCAAGATGACTTCATTTAATGTGATCATATAAAATATTGTAGAATTATATCTGAATGAAATTTATGCTGCCTTGAATTACAGTCCCTCAATGTTTCAACATAAATGTTCTCTTTCTCTTTGCCTGCTACAGCTAGTCTTTTAAAATGCTGCGTTGCTTCTTAGTCTAGTTTTCACATAGCACAACCCATGACCTCGGCAATAAGCCAAGCTCTTTTGCTTGCACTGCATTTCTAAAGCTTTCAGTTTTCTCTCTCCCACAAGACAGATACATTAACCCAGAAAGTGACCATTTATCATTTTTGCAATTTCTGATCTGATTGCTAGTACTAGCTACAAAGCTGTTATGGGTTTTACTGTTTGCTATATTTAACTATATAACATTCATGCATGTGTAATAAATACATTTTCTAATCTTAAAACATTACTCGATAAAAGGAAATGTAGCAGTCTGCTTTGTAACAAGCTACTGTTTGTATGCTTTGACTTTATATTATGCATTTGATTAGCATACAGAGGAAGTTGTATTAAGATCTCTTTCAATTTAGACTTTGTAAGTATTGCTTTAAAAATGAGGCAGAGAGCACAATGTTTTATGCGCAGTAATCAACACCATTATGCTGTGCTGATAAAGAAAAAATGTAAGGCTCATATGCTTTCCTGCAGTCTGTGCAGCAGATTGCTGTTGCTTTTGCTGTCTTGCTATTTAGTGTGAAAAATGTAGAATGTGCAGCATAGATTTGCACTACACAAGAGAATATTCCTTTCTGGTTTTTCAAATGACAGCAGAATCATTCTGCCCATCAAAGCAGAGCAGAATTTACTGCAGTAAGGATGACATATACTAAGGGAAGGATAGGGAAAAAAAGATACAGCAGAGTCAGATTTTCTTACAGATTTGTGTCTCAGGTATGACTGACTTAAGCAAAATAGAAGTTTTTTTCCGCTGTTGGTGCCTTCCTCTTCTGTATGCCCAATAAATGAATGTTCCTGTTGCAATCTGTCTTTCATTCAGGGAATTTGTTGTATTTGGAAGAGATATATTGACTCTTAGAACTCTCCCTGACAAGAGATCTTGTTAATAATAATAAAAAAAAATTACAGGACCCTGTAGACGCACAGTAATTAAAAATATAGTGCTAATAAGAAATATATTAAAAGTCTCTCTCATGTTTGGAGAAGTTTATTATCCTTGTCCTGAGTCTACTCCTCAACAGAAAGACTGGAAATTGAATGAAAATAATCGTTGCATATATTCAGATTTTGGTATTGTGCAGAAAGTTATGCATTTTACATAGAAAGAAAATGCCTAGGCAAATTTCTGAACACAAGCTAGAATAAGGCAACTAATTCATCGCATGTTTCAGTTGTACATGTGCTTAAGTGTCTTGCTAAATAAGTCAAAGGCCATTCATTTACAAAACCAAATAGCACCCAGTGAAGAGGACGTCAGCATTATGCATATGAGAAACCAGTGTCATACTGAAGAAGTTACTGTACTTTTGACTATATTGCTCTTACTCTCATGAAATATATAACATTAAATAACGAAACCCCACAGTTTTAATTATTGTGCTCAGTGATTTTAGCATTAATTCTTTTACATTTCCAAAAATATTACCTTCTTTATTTGAAATTTATTTTTTTAAAACAAATAACACACATTTTAAAGTCTCAATTACTTTTTATAACAGCAGGAAGGACATTTGTTCTGTTTTTGTCATTCCTGAAGTACTAGAAATTGGTTTCTTAGATTTATAAACAACTTAAAAGAGACTTAGAAATGAAAAGATTTGCAACTTAGTGACAGCATTTCTTTAAAAAAAAAAAACACCCTGCAATGACAGAGCAAAGATGTTGAGTTCTTTGAAAAAAACTACCTTTACATTCTTTGAGAAATCTCCCTTTTTGTTTCTAGGCTAGCCTCCTATCCCTCATTGTTTTCGCTCACATTTTGCTCTTCTAAACTCCCTGGAATAGGGAACATAGTGTTTTAAACTGTCACTATGGTGAACATGTTCATGAATGCATAGATAGTATCACAAGTAATTTTAGATATCACTGTAAAGCTATTTACAATATATGCAAGGTGTTTAAGCTTCTATTACAGATCTGGAAACATCAGCATTTAGGACCAAAACCTGTTTGTATTTCTTATAAAAGCAGACTCAGTGGAAAGGCTTCTGTGAGTTAGAGAAGCAGTTTTGGTTATAAGCTTTATTCTCATACTCTCTATATTTTTGTTAAAAGGTCTTGAACTTTTCCTGATGTCTAAATGATACAGCTTTAGCAGCTTTGCTCCAAGTCTGAGAGTCTGAAAGTGTGCAGCTGCCTAGCTTTCCTTGTTCCTGACACAAGCTGCTGATGCATATGGCCTGGACCACCCATCTTCGTGGGACACAAAAAAAAAAAAAAAAAAAAAAAAAAA
>VZTL01076583.1:0-47595 GCA_013400535.1 Scopus umbretta
CACTTAGCTGGTGCCTGGGTTGGTACCGTTGGCAGTGCTGGTAACAATTTTCCTGCGTCATACAAGGCTTAAGGACAAACAGGCAGCTTCATCCTTGGCATAGTTCTACGAGTGGAGTCGCAGGAGTTACACCCAGGGTGACTTTGTCTAAAGCGTGCCTTTTCAACATAGTCCACTAAATCAGCTCATTCTTGCTCTCTCTTTTGTTTCTATATTTGTGGCTACACTGAATTAGCATTTTAAATAAATTGCCATGGGAATCAGAGATGCAATAGCTAGCTTGCTTTCTCTTGTGCATCTACAAACAGTCTTTTCATAGCAGTCTTTTCACAATCTCATGTACGGTGTTTGGGCACTTGATCTCTATCCATCAAGGGCTTTTGATGCCTACCCTGTTCTGTAAAAAATCTAATAGTGTAAGTTAAGGTGCATAACACATAGTATATGGTTGATTGATAGAAAATTTCTAGTATGTATGATTTATATATGCAGATGAAACATCTCTCTTCCTGGAGTGACTTCTTGCCTATTTATTGCTCCTCACTCTCATTCTGTTACATTATTTCTATATTTTGTGACATGTGGATTGTAGAAAAGAAACAATAGATAACTTGGTTTGATGAAGCAGGGCATTCTCTGCAGAGAGGACAAGGTAAAAAAAGAGAGCTTTGTAGGAGGAAGAGAAGGCTGAAAAGTGGAGAGAGCTGTGGGAATGGATCAATAAGAAAGGAGAAATTCTGAAAAGGCCTTGAAGCTCCGAACAAGAAAGCATGGCTTTCATGGGGATGTAGGAAATGTGGCTGGGGTAGGGAACAAAAGATGACCTCAGCTGCTGACTTTTCTGTGGGGAACAATGTAGGTGCATTGGGAATAAGATCCAGGCTCAGTAATCAAATACTGTGATCACATGGTGGGTCTGGGCAGAGATTTACATGTTAAAAATAGTAGAAGAGCGCTCTGGTGAAATAATGTTGTTAATGTGGATAGCACAGGGTTAACTAAGCAGGAAGTCTGGATAAAAGTATAGGCAGCGTAGGTTATATACTTGGGTGGCAGCCGATGGAGCCATGCAATTGCACCAGGATCTCAGATATCATTGAAGAACGTGCCTAGTATGTCTCGCCATGAAGAAAAACTTGCAAACGTGACCCCAGCACGTTGTGATGCAGCGATATGTGCCAGAGCTCGCGCGCAGCCTCTCAGCAGAAGGCTGAGAGCTGCGATATGCCTGCCCATCTGAACGAGGTGCTAACTTCAGCATCTGCTTCTGCAGGGGGCTCAGCTCCTTTACCAAAGCAGAGGGGGAGGGAAATTACTTGTGCCAAGACTGTATGGTAACGAATGCAGTGGGACTGGACTGCTTTAATTTGCCCCCAAGAAAAGGATCTTAGAAGTAGGAGCTGTCAAGGCATTTAACACAGTATGCCTAAAACACAGGGTAAAATATGGGACCAGAGAAAAGCAGAAAGCTGAAAAATAGAAATGCTTGCTTATTAATCATTGACATAAAAGTAGTACAGGAATCTGTACAGGCAAATAGTAAAACCTGGGTAGAATATAACAAGAAGTAGGATACCTTGGGAGTGTGAGAGAGGAAGAGGCAGATGCTGAGAGAAGAATTAATCAGTAAGGTCAGACAAAAACCAGTGAAAGCCAAAAAGATGACATGTTTTTTAAGGAAGATTTTAATTATTTCCAAAGCAGAAAAGAGCTCAAAGAGGCTGAGGCTGAAGTAGAGAGCATGATATGTATGCAGGGAGTTATTAGAAGAGACTTGATGAGACTGATTTTGGTGGCAGACAGGCCTCACAGCCAAACTAGAGGCATAAGAAAGTAGGACAGAGCTGGGATGAAATGGGATCAGCAGCTGTAAGCAGGGTATTCAATTAACTAGAAACAATTTTGATTCAGACAACAAAGGAGAGAGGAACTGGGGAGACAGGTGGGATCATAGATGGCTGAGGCAAGATCAGAAGGAGCTTAAATTTCAGGGAGTATTCACTCCATGCAATGCCTCTTCTGTCTCTTTGTTAAGATCACTAAACTGACAGAGAACTGTTTGTTTCTGTGCTACATTACCTTTCCTTGAAATGATGGGAGGGCAGGGGGGACACAGGACAGAGGGGGGCATAGTGTGGTGGTGAAGAGAGGGAGGACCCGACACTTCCATTTTTGACAGCAGTAAGTTGCTAGATCAGCTTGGTCATCTCACAGAACCTTACCCTAAGGTGCCTACGTTGTGACTGTGCTCTTTTGCGGAGATCGGGACCAAAAGAACAAGCGGTTAAGATGGAGGTGAAGAGAAGCAATCATAGGAAGATCAATGAAGGTTGGAGGGGTCGGGTCAAGAAGGTCAGGGTAAGACATTTGTGACAGAGAAGTGAGAAACCCCAGTGTCAGCAAACAAAGTGTGTCAGGAAGGATGAGAATAAGAAAAAGGGTGGAGAGAAGAAAAATCAGAGTCTTTGCAAGTGAAACTTGTTTACAGTGAATATGGACTAAACTTAATTCACGGGGGGTTTGTTTGTTTGTTTGATTGACCTAAAAGTAACAATGCATCGGGGATGCCTGTGGGTTTGCTAAAAGTGTTTGTAGGAACACGCAGCAAATATGTGCTTTTCCTGAAGTGACTTACTGATTTGTTTTTTTCCCTCTGCCTTAAGCATTTTACTGCCTAGCAGTAAACCATCAAGGACTAGCTCTTCCTAGTCAGTCCCTCTTGTTCCCCTACTTAAGAATGAAACACAATATCTTGAACACCCAGAATGCGAAGAAGCTAATCATTGGCTCGCATTGTGGCTGGCAGGGCAGGCCCGCCTCTTTGGCTTGTGCTGACAAGCTGTTTATGTTTGTGCAAGGCCACCCTTTAACTCAGCCGCCTGATGGCCGTAATGGGACCAACTGTCTGAATGCTGCAGGGAGCTAAATCTTCTGATCAGAGGCACGGTGAATTCAGTCTCTGATACTCCTGCGTGGACTCTATGGAACACTAGTAAGTAGCCTTTTGTCTCATTGTGGCTTTTCTCATAAGACTGAGGGCATGTTTTAGCGAGGCAGGTAGGTGCTGTCATTCAGAGAGGCAGCTATTAAAGTATTTTCCTCTGTCTGAAGTAAAAGAGCAGCTACTTTGTATGCACTGTCATGACTACAAGGGCTACACTATTTCAATCTCAAATGAGACCTTCCTGTGAGGCAAGAAGGAAGAAGTTAATAGGGACATAACCCATTTAAACTTGCCAGGTTATTCTTTTTTTTAATATGACTTCAATTAATCTGGATCTAGTTCTCATTTTTAGCTGCATTTCCAGTATTTGATCAGCCAGTCTTGTTTCAAACAGCAGCAGTTTTTGCAAGGTCAGAAATAGCGCTGTTTGGAAAAGCGTGAAAGGGCTAGAAATGGGATACTATAAAATGAATGCTCCCAAAAATGCTGATGGGTGCTGTCATATTCTAAGATATATGCCTAGCAGCTGAAAAAGCAAAGTCATGTTCAGAGATTTCAGTCCTTTTTGGTGGCTGCTATTAGGAAATGTTCACAACTCCACAGACTACAGAGGTGGAATGAGCTTGACTTTTTGTGTCTTGAAGGTGTCCTCTCTAATGTTCAGAATTTTAAATAAAATGTACCATGTTTGGACAGTATTCTTCAACTTAATCCTGCATTGCAAATATCGATGGCCTTTTCATACTTTCTCTTTTACCCCTTACACCAGCAAAGAAAATCTTAATCTCCCTGTCAGAACGGGACGCCATGCAGAATCTCAGAACTAGTCTGCCCCTGAAGTTTTGGCAAGTCTGTGTCTAGATTTCATGTGGTAGCTGAGGAGCTCATCTATAGAACTCATTTTATGAATGAAGAGAATAAAGATATGACAGATTAAGTGACTTTGCCATGACCAGAGAGCAAAGTAAATGTCAGCACTCAACAGCCTATTACTGAGGTCAGTGGACCATATTATTTCTTTTTCTTCCCTTCATTTATTTTTGCAAAATCCTATCGGACAATGCCAATAGTAATTTCTGGGGATTACTGTGTGCACCTCACAGAGTTCAGATTGGCTAGGAGAAGTACCTGATGATTTGGCTGCTTATCCAAACGACTCTGAGCTCCAAACTGGTTGGGAAGCCTCAAGCAGAGTAGGCTGCAGCAATATTTGTAGTTCTTCCTTCTTTTGGCATGGCTGGAAATGTCCCGTATGGCACTATGACACCACTTCAGTATTGCCAGGGTGGTCCTTTCCCCAGGATACCACTACTTCAGCTCTCCTCTGAATGAGAAGTGGCAGGATCTGCAGAAAATTCAGCTCGGGCTTTGAGTTCAAGATACTTGGGGGGAAAAAAAGAAGCTGTCACTGTAAATAAGCGTGTTCACTGTGCCTCTTTTTAAAATCACAGGAATAACCTTACTTCTAAGTTTCAGTCAGATCTTTGTTAGCCTTGAGTCATGCCAAGAAAATAAAAACAAATCCAAAGCGAGGCCTGATGCCATGTTCTTTTCAGCTTGTCTAACTTGCCCTCTATGGATGTACCCAACAGGGGGATGGCCTGGGGGTTGTGCCCTCATCTCTGCCATGCTGCTTGTGTTTTGGGGCTGTGCACAGCTTCTGCAGACAGCCCCGATTCGGTCAGGAAACCTTTGGTTCAACTTGCCTACTCATCTATAATGCTTTTAAGGACTGCATCATTCAATGGTCTTGAATTGCAGAGAGCCAGTCAAGCAATATTATCTGTGGGAGGCAGTGGCTAACAGACAGACAGAAACTCTCAAATAGAACTGGTCAAGTTATGGGCAGCTACTGTACTTCATACATTTTAACTAGATGGGTCTTGATGCTCACAGTTGTTGAGCTCTAAGACTGAGCCTTCTCTAGAGCAATACAGTGCATGTGTGGTAGTGTATGAACTAGAGCTAATTACAGCAATAAGCTGCTTCTGTGCCAGGCTGTGAACACAAGTCAGAGGTTTTCAGTCACTCTCTCTAAGTACCAGATAGATACTAAGCCTTGATTAGTAAAGATGGAAATGAAATTGCTTTTTGTCTATAGATTAAGAAAGCAGGATCTCAGTAGTTAATGAAAGCCATGAGATACACTTCAGGCATAAATACACACCTAGGAGTTTTTGCTGTGCTGTCTCAGTACGTAGTTAGGAATAATCAATATGCTTACCACATTGTCTCTGTCTTGACTAAAGAAAGAACTCCCTTGCGCATCATGAGCTCAGCACAACATGGCTTGCTTTGTAGGGGCAGACTGTGCCTGTTTGATTTACATCAGGGTAAACAGGCAGAAGATTAAAATTGATTTGTCTTCCTCCCAGAGAGATTAATTTTCAAGATGTATTCACAGGGTTTGCTAAAACAGGGCGCTGAATCAACATCCTTCATAAAAAAACCTGACTGCTCTGAACTGTATATACTGTAATTGTACTTTCTGATTCTGAGATGGTAGGTGGTTTGTGAAAACAAAATGATTTACTAATACTCATTAACTGAGCTTTCAGATAGCCTGGGAAGCAGATAAGCATATCGTCCTCAGTCTGCAAAAGAGGGAAATGAAATCTGCAAGAAAGCTGGAAGTAGAACTAAGATCTGCTTCCCAGGGCTGTGTTTTTACTGCAATTCATTTTCTTCCACTGGCTCTGTAGGTGCACTGTATGTTGACTGTGGGATCCTTTGCCAACATTTTCCTGTGGTTGAGTCTTTAGTTTGCAGGCACATTTGCAATATAGCTATTGCTCAGTTATTCAGCAGCTAATGGAAGGTATCAATTTGGGGTTGACTGAAACCCTGACCTCTTATCATGACCTCTTACCAGTACTTCCCAAATAGACTCGTGGTTACCAGATTACACAGCCTGTAACGTTGAGTCTGTTGTGCTAGATTTCCCCTTCTTGCCCTCGAGAATGCCAGACCAGCTCCTAGAACTGATCAATCTCTTGGGAAAGAATAGCTTTCTAGATTAATAAAAGTTTTGAGTTACCAGAGCTGTAATTCATGAACTCTGAGTATTTGAATCCTTAGTGAAAGCAGGAAGCTTTAAGGGTGCTTTTCATCTCAGGGATTCAGCTTATTAGCAGGTGCTCTGCTGACATGTCCTATATACTTGACACACATCAGTTAAGGTTATGATAAGAGAGAGCCTGTGAGAAAAGTACCACATGTGCCCCGCTTTCCATCAGCTGTTTGAGTCTGACCAGAAAACTGAACTGCCGGGTAACAGGAAAAAGTCTGAAAGAAGCAGTGGTAGCCTTCTGTCAGGTTTGGATAGACTTCCTTGTAAAATCACTCACCATCAGTACTCAGGTCTCCGTAGGGATAGAGGCTGAGATTTGCAAACAAACCCTCCTCAGCCTCCTTGGTTAAGTCATCCTCTCTATTAAATCTGAACCCTCTGACTATCCTCCATGCTAATATCCTCAACTTTCACCCACGCTTGTGAGAGCTTTTAAAATCTTTCATTGTGGTTTGTTTTTTTCTTTTTTTCTTTAGGTCCGTTTTCCTAGGTGTTAGATCCTTTTCTAGGTAAGGGATGTTGTTGCCAGTAAAGAGGAACATACTGGTTGGTTCTAAAAAATGAAAAATGCGAAGTATGCAGCCTTTTCTGTTAACGAAAAAGCAGCAGGGTTGTAGTACTCCCATCTCACTCATCCGTCAAGAGCAGAGGGTCTCCTTCTACTTTGTGCATTTTATTTTGGTGGTGTTACTCAGAGAAAGCACTGCACTTAGGAAGAAAAAGGATTGAAGACAGGCTACATGTGCAAAATTCACCCCAGGAGAACAGAGGAAGTTTCTCAACCAGGAATTTGTGCCAGGACCAGTTCTGTAGTGTGGCCTGCCTGAAATGTAATAGAAAATATAGGTCAAGACAGAGACAAAAGGGACCACTTCCTACCTTCCTTGCCTGTGGCAGAGAGTGAATTGCAGGGGCTAAGTTGTCTTCAGGTCTGTGCTACCTTAAATCTGTATCTACCAGAGTCCACCGGTTTCTTTGACTTCTCTCCCTCCCGTCCGATACGCCTGGCTTCCCAGCCGGCCAGCAATGCTGAAAGAAACACACATCAGGGGCATACAGATACTTGACCTGGACCAGTATAAAATTAACTGCAGCCTCCAGATGGCCCACCCAGATTCCTCTCTCTAGCTCACCTCTCTCAGGCCCAGAAAGCAAATTGTATCCCAGTATGTGCTCAAGTAGGCAGGAAATATTATAGATATCACTGCTTCATCATTTACAAATGAGCTTTTAAATATTTCAGTTTCCTTACTTTTTGCCTGTGTAGCTGGGCCAAGGGTCTAAGAAAGCAGCAGTTTAAGCTTGTAGCTAACATGTCCCTAATTGAGTGGGTAGCTTGCTGTGTTCTGTCCTGTTTGCTGCTGTCTAAAAAAATTATCACTGCTGTCGTTGGCCTTTCTCTGTTATCACTGCTAGTTCACAGCATGTGAAACTGAAATACATAGGACCTGTTAAGGATTCTGCAGTTTCCCTCCTGAAATCAAATCATACTGGGGCTCGCTTTCTTCCTGACCTCTTTCTCCTTACACAGCATCTTCAGCTGACACTTTACCTAATGCTCCTTTAGCTATAGTGTAACCCCCTAATGTAGCCTGACAGTCAGATGTTAATGTTTGTTACAGTAATATCCTGGCATGGAATTCTGCAGGTCTTACTCTGGCAAAACTCCTGCTAATGGCAATAGGGGGACTGGTTACTTAAGGGCTGAAAGGTGACTGTGAGAATTACAGTCTTTTCTTGTATATGTGGTTTAATTTCTGTTTCTGACTGGGATGCTTAACTTCAGAGCAGTACCTTTGGCCTTCTTTTTAAATTAGTTTTTGAATGTGTAAGAGCAAGTTGATAGGTATTTGATGAGATTAATACTAACTCCGGCACTGCAGCGGCTGAACTTTCAGCATATTACAGTTTTTGGACATCGCCTTCATGAGACCATGTGTCTAAAGAAATCTGCCTCCTTTTCTCCATTTTCCCCATCATTTTCTCCTGATATCCACTCTCCTCTATCACTTTGAAATCTATGCTTGACACTCATGTACCCTTTGGGATCCAGAGCTATGTCAAAACATTTCCTTGGTTCACAGTGGCTATGGAATATGTTATGCTGTCACACTCCAATACACAGATGCGAAAATATGAGCCAGGGCTACTGTGGCTCTGACTGAAAAAAAGAGAATAGAGGAGTAGGAAGAGATGATCATGTGGGTTGAAAAAGCAGGGGCAGCATTCTTGTATGTGTATGCAGGTACTTAAATTAGGGTATTCTCAGTATTGTATTCCCACCTGCCCCAAGGCCCTGCACAGCCTCGAGCCTCTCAGCCTTTCACACTGGCTTTTAGTGTCTCCTTGCCGGAGGCCCCTCATCCTTAGAGCCAGTCTCCAGCTCCTGCTAGAGCATCTAGCTCCTCCCTGTCATCCATGCCCCCCTTCCTTAACCACATAGTTCACAGCTTCTTCATCTTTCTGCCACAACTCCTCTCCTCCCACCCTAGAGCTACTTTTTTTCCCAGGCCTCCCAGATCCCATCCTCCTGAACCTCTCTGC
The DNA here is from genome assembly GCA_013400535.1 of Scopus umbretta. Classification (NCBI taxonomy): domain Eukaryota; kingdom Metazoa; phylum Chordata; class Aves; order Pelecaniformes; family Scopidae; genus Scopus; species Scopus umbretta. The sequence goes on from VZTL01076583.1 coordinate 8,559, forward strand.
TCCATACTATTTAAAATGCTTGTTCTCCCTGCCTCGCAGTCCTTAAAAGCTTCCCCAGGGCCCTTTGCTCTTTGCCATATTCTCCTCCTACTCTCAGACTTCCTCGCTGCAGCCCAGTGTTTGCAGTGTGAGAAATAGGGGGCTGTTTGTTCTCCCCTAGAGTCTCAGGTTCTTCAGTGCAAAGGTCTCAACATATCTTCTTTTTTTCTCTTTCTCGTTGTACTTAAAGGCAGGAAGGTAGGACAGGTCCAGGGTAAACCAGGCACATACTAGTCCTTTGTATGCTGTAAGAATGGATAGCTCCAGGCAAGGTCAGGGAAAGACTAAGCCAAGAAATATATAAGCATGGTATATTTTTTAGAAAATGTAGCCCTTTCTATTTCTCTTGGCAAACAAAGTGTCCAGTATTCAACACATATCTTGTGAATGAACTTCAGGCCCAGAGCTGCTTTTGAACTGTTTGCTGTGATTCTTCATGTGCTCATTTCTTTGTGTTACTGGTCACATGGTAACATTTCTGATTCTTGGATGAATGATGTTTTCAAACAAAAAGAGGGATTTGGACACATTACTTTTGGTTCAGAACTTTTCATGAACACAGCCATATGAAAATGTATTACATCAGTGTTTCCTGGATACTTGCTTTTGAAAGAAAGCTTACTTATGTGAATGAAAGTTTGTGAAAAACAGTGAAAAACTGAGATATACTGAAAAACAGTATGTGAAAAACTGAGACATCACGATTTTATAGGAGCTAGGGCTGGTGGTTACTGTCTGCGAGTAGCAAACTATGATTCAGGGCAGTACAGAGCAGAAGTGTGAGCCTGGCACAAACCAAGTGTATGTCACTGTTCAAGGGTCATGGTTGCTACAGAAGTGCGACTTAGAGCTTGAAGTAAGATTACAGTCAGGAGGAATGTGGGGCTTACCTGCCTACTGTTTCATGGTATATTTTCACATGCAGCTTGAGCATTTGGCTCGCAGTCGTCTTTCTTCCCCTGCTCCGGACCACCATGCCCCACGTCTGTCAGCTGCAGCACCCAGCGGACCCCTGTGAGCTAATTCACCTCGCTCACCTTGCAGAAAATTGATAGATTTTTGTCAAGGGTCAGTTTTCTGCCAAGCGATAAACTCTGTCTGTTCACTGGGAGTCCGACAAGCACCTCAGTGAAAGGTAAGAAGTGGGAGTGTGCAGCCAGAGGGGGAATGGGAACCTTTGAAAACAGTCTAATGTTTATCTTATGAAATTACATCCTTCCAATGTTTGACCTTCCCCGATGAAAATGGCTGGGACATATGCACTGCATGCTGTTTGCTGGCTTGTTACATAAAGAATACTAAGTATCCAGCCATTAACTCCTGTACTGCGGGCTTCAGGGTGGGAAAAAGGGACCACCATTCCTGCTCACTTAGAAGGGAAAAAGGCTGCATGTCTCTCTGTCACAAAAGCGCTCAGAATGAGATGATGTGCCCCAGGCAAGCCCAGATCCCTGCAGTCACAGATATGAGTGAGAGTTGATGGGAAAAAGTGGCTTAGTGCTATGCTTATTCTCCCTTTTTTCTGGGGACAGCCAGGGGCTATTGCAGGCTGTAGTGAAAACGGCAGCAGCAGCAGTGGGGCTTCTCCAACAGTGGCACCAAGGTTATAATGCATTATGTTTTTGTCCAAGCGGCATATTTTCTTTCTGTTGAAAAGAAGTGATACATTGTAAAGCAAAATACATACATTATAAGGAAAACGCCAAAAGCACTGAAACAGCCCAATCCTCATCTGACAGTAGGAACAGGCTGTGAAGGATTATCAACACTATATTATCTCTTCAGAAGATCAGCTGACAAGTATGTGCCTTTCTGGAGAGGGGCAGGCTTTTGCCAAACTCAAGTCGCTAGGCACCAAGCTGAAGTACTAAAGTAAAGTATGTAGTAAGGGAGGCCAGACCAACTGAATACAAGCTTAGCACCTGAACCCAGATCCAAGATATTCCATGTGCTGGATTTCAAATGCTGGTGGTAAAATGATTTTAAAATATCACAGCTAATTCGTCTTTAAAAAATGGGTTATTGCCAGTGCCAAAATTTACAGTATTTTATTTCATCAACAGTAAGTGAACTGAAACTTTGCCTTTAACTCCTCCAAGGGTAGAGTTGTCTCAATTTATCAGACTTGTGGTTTTTCAGTCTGTACAAAGCCTGCCAGCTTGTTTGCATCGGAAGATTCATCTCGGACTTCAACTCTGACCGACCAGAAATCTGCATAAAGATATTAAAAATCCTATGCCAAGTAGTCTACTGCTGAAATGAAAGGTGAACACATAGCTGTGGTGCATCCCTGGCTTGTTAATCAGCCATCCTGAGCTTCCATCAGTCAGGCAATTTCACAAATTCAAATGAAATGGCAAGGTGCATCCTCCACCAAACTCAGACCTTTCACCTCTCACTTTCTCAGTATTTAAGCTGCAAAAGAACAGGATGGAAAACAGGTTGCTTTCATCTCTACCTTTGCATTTCAGCAATCCCAATACGACCACACTAGATTAGATGGGAGCAGAATCCAGGCCAAGAGAGATACATATTCTGCCACCTACTGTGCATCACAACCTGTCTGTCACTGACTGAGGAGGGGCACTTTTTCCTTGCTGTAATGAACATGCAATGAGGTTTAAAAAAAACTTTCAAGAATCTACGTACAAAGCTGCATATAATCAGTATAATCAATATCTAAGCTGCATCCTTCTCCACTCTTGTCCTACTAACATCACTAACATAGTTGATCTTGATGAAAAATCAGGGTTGTTTTCTACTTATGTGGAAAATAACAGGGTGGTTTTGTAGCTGGCATTTGAAAACATCCTAAAAGGAAGCTGCCATTTTTCTGAGCAGGCAAATTGCTCCTAGCAGGTTGTTTTCCCTATCTGATCTGTCCTTTGTTGCAGTTTTTCCTATATGAAGCTTTCTACGATAAATTTTCTCTCACCATCAAACTGATTAACATCCTTCATCTCTGTTTCTCCAGAAAACTAACATCCCCATGCTACATAGGAACATGGTGCTTGACTGCCTCAATGTTCATGGAGACAGAGTGTGAGAAACTGGGCATCAAATGATGCCTTAATAATATCCAGGGAACAGTTGTGTATGCAACAGTGAGGGGACACACAGCCAGCCTGCCTGGAGGCAGGAGCCACCTATGAACAGTGAGATGCTGGTAGCCCACATGGATGATATGAAGGAAGAAATGAAGAACAGAAAAGAAGTGAGAAAAAGATGGCAAATAAGAATGATCCTTGGAGGCTGGAAAATGAAAGGTCATTTAAAATCAGTCTTCTATTTCTGAATTTTGAATTTTCTTCAAGTTTTCTTACACAGTTGTTATTTGTGAAAACAGCCTTTGATGTAAATCGACTGGAGTGTTTTTCTGAGACAACAGATAGATTGAAAAGTACCTGAGAAAATGGTGTAAATTAATGCATTTACTCCCCAGGGGGAAAAAATTCAGTCAGCATGAGCATCACAAACTGAAAGTGGTTACTTCCACCTGCTCTCCACTTTAGCACTGTGTCTTATCAAAAAAAGAGTTCTTATTCCAAAGATAACAGTCACTCAACTTCTCTTGTACTGTGACAGTACAGTGAGGAAGAGAGCCTACATGTCTACAAAACCACACAAGGGCTGCTCTGCGGTACCCCATGAAATACTTTCTGGCTCCAAACCTGGAATTCTGCTCTACCAGGACCAAGTCCTTTGATTTCATGGAAAATATCAGTCCTGATAAAAACAAGAGGTAGTCAGTTCACCCCAGTTTGTTTACTAAGTGGGAGAAGAACAACTCAACTGTTAACAAGCCTTGTTTACTGCTGTTTCAGGAAAGAATTATTTTTTGCTTCAGCTGACACCTGTACATTTCAAGTGTTTCACTGCTTACTACCTTGATGGGAGGACAGGACAGAAGAGAGGAAAAATGCTAGAGTATGCACAACTGTGGCGGCAGCTGGGCCCATGAAATCTGTTCTCATGCACCTCTCGTTTGTGTGGGGTGCGCTGGTGTCTAATAATACGACGGAGCTCATGTGTAGCCATTTACATTGGATCATTAGATTGTATTTCACTCATCTGGAGGGCTGCCTGTTTTCACAAAAGCTGCAGGAATGTAATACCTTTGAGATCCCTAGCATTCTACCTGACTTGACTGAAATTATTCAATAGGTTATACAATATTGGAAGGAATTGTGACAGCACAGGCAAAAATACATGTAAAGAAAATTCATTCATCATTTTTTCCTTTGCTTCTACTGATTAAAGAGTCTTGATTTTTATTTTTTTTTTTTAATAATTTAACTGCTTTTGACATTAGCAGTCCAGTCATGTCAATCCTGGGTCCAGGGATCCAGGTACAAGACGAGTAGACAATCAGCACAATCCTAATTGTGCAAAGATGAAAAACTGAGCAAGTGACAAGACTCAGGACTTTTAGGCAGAGTGTTTACAATGGTGTTTTTATTTTGTTAATTACTCGCTGTACTGATTCACCCATGCTTTAGTGAAAGCTGCCTGGTTTAGAGACTCTCACTGTTCAAATAGGGTAAGATTATTCCCAGTAGAAAAGCTTGCAAAAGTCCTCTGGCAAAACTAAAGACTAAATAAAACTTGATATTGTAAAGTAAAAGAACATGCAGATAACAACTTCAGTTTTAAGCAAAACTTCTTTTATCTACCATAAAATTGTTGGTCCAATTTTTTATTGGGAAAACAATGTTCTTCAGTATTGACTCAAAAGATAGGTGACCCCTCAAGCCTCTGGTACCTGAATTTAATCAGGGCAGTAGACTTTTAAATAGCTGAAAATGGGGTCTGAAAGTGGCTTAGGGGCTTGAAGTCATGGACTTTCACTGGGTGCTTTTCAAAATTTTGCTCGTGATACTTTTGGTAAAATGTTCATTCTTGTGATTAATGGATTGCATCACCCCAGAGGTTCTCTATCAAGCAACTGTCCACTGACTCTGAGAGCTGCCTTACCGGAGAAAAAAACCCACTAAACCAAACCAAAACCTCCCAACACAATAGATTTGCTTCCCACCTGGAACCATTTAAAGGATGTAAGCGGATCAGCATTCACTTCCCTGTTTATGAAAACCAGGTTGTTCTAAATGACTTGCTAAACTGTTGAACTATTTCAAGTAATGCACTAGATTTTTTTTCCCCCCTTCCAGAGAGGCTGTTTGTGCTGGGAGGGAGGGCTGCAGGGGTGGTTCTTTTCCACCGGGAGGCTGGTTTGTTTCCACGGCTGCCACCTTCCTGAGTGGCGTGTGGTGCTCTCTGCTGCTGGGGGCTGCCTGGGGGAGCAGTCAGTCATCGGCAGGCGGGAGACCATCCCAGCATGGGGCTGGCTGTTTATTTTCAAAGCCTTTGTACCTCAGGTTACTTGTAAGGCTGATGCTTGGGGAGTTCTGCTAAAACTGGACTGTATATATTCCCTGGTTTGCCTGTAATTTGCAGCTTATGAAAACCAGATGGATGACTCCGTGCTCTGCAAGTTAGTATAGGGATGGGAGCTTCTGACATAAGAGCAGCTCTTACAGAAAACACTGAGTTAAGAAGATTCAAGCTCAAGCTAGATTGCCTCTTCCCTCCCCCCCTTTTGTCTATTTTTACTGCATCGTTGGTATGCGTCCAAGGAAAGTCGGCCATATCATTCGGAAATACAAGGGGATAAACTTTTGACTGTTGGATCTCTTCAGGCTGAGAGACTCCAGAGTAAATGAACTGGGAGAGAGAGAATTAAAAGGAGAGATTTCTTTAGGTGAACTTTTTCGGTTGTCTGCTCTGCCAACAGCAGTGTAAAATACCGAAGAAACTGCAGCAGTCCTTTCCCACTGTCTTTCTAAATAATGTAAGTTACTCTTTCACACTCGTCTCTTAACTATCCGTGTGCTGTTTCTGCTTTCGAGTATTTTGTGAGAGCAGTGGTTTTACAGCGAGTGAGCTCCTGCCAGGAGCTCTGCTGGGCAAATTAGTGCATCATTTTGTCTCTTTCTCTTCTTTAAGCCAGGGCGGTAGCGGGGAATCCAAGGGGTTTGACACCACCTTTCTCTGACAGTCCTGCTAGCTCGACTTTAGATGGCTGTCGAAACCTTTAAACCTTTTCAGTGTTTGTGCAGATACTCGTTTGTAGTTGGCAAAAGACAATAGCAAATGTTTTGATTGAACTACGTGTGTCAGGCTTGCTGTAAAAGAAGGCATTTCAAAGGGGATTGTGTGATGCTGTGGAAACAGGACAGGACGTGACAAGGGAAAACAAATGTTTCCTGCTCTTTAATATTTAAAAGACATAATTGAAACAGAGCCAAGGAGTTTGCCTAGGAAAGAAATAGTGATGTTTCTTCAAAGCAAAATAACGATTCTGTAAATCTGAGAGGACAATGCCAAGGTCTCATGAGGAGAGAGAGCAAGCTTTTCACAGGTGTTCCCTTTTTTAAAGTTGGCAGTTGGCATTAATGTTGCCATGTTCTGTTGCTGTGCTTTGTGAAGAGTAACTTGAGCCGTTACCTGGTGGGTAGCTCTCTGTAGGTTACTTACATTGGTTGATTCCCCCCTTTTAGTTTATTTTACTATTTTCAAAACACAGTCTAGGCAGACTGTCAGGCAGATTGATAGGTTTAAGTAAAAACAAGGGATTATAATGATATGGTACATACATACATACGCACCATATAATGATAATGTACCAGGTAATATACTAAGAATAAGACAGAAATCACCCTGAACTCAAACATCCATTAGGCCAAAACAATTACATAAATGTTCATTTATATGGGGACAAATAATAAAACTGTGGTGAAAGTAAAACTAAATAAATATTTCTTAGATAAAGATGTGGCATAAAAAAAGTTGCTTTCAGTTTCAGCCTTGAATTTTTTATCTTTGAGGGCAATGGATTTATCACCTGGATAACAGTTCTGTGGCCAGTTATTGTGGTTTAATAATCAGATTTTTTTTTCTTAAAACTCTGCATTGCTGCTTGTGTGAGAACTGAAATTAAATTGACTAGCGATACTAATGAGAGCTTCTAGACAATGTGAAGACTTGGAACAAACTTGGGAATATAAACTGTAGGGCTTGAAAAGTGTATTAAAAGGTTTGGTTTGGTAAAATCTGTATAAACATGTTTCTTTTAAAGCTAGTCCCATAATTTTTTGGAAGATGGACTCATGATATCTAAAGCCTGGAGTGGTTATAAAGCGAAGGTACCAGGAAGCTACTGTACCTGGTCTTGGGACTGCATCGTCCTGCTAGAAAACAAACCCAGCAGAAAGAGTAGGTCAGTCCCTGTTTCCAGAAAGTTTTTTTGGGGAAATCATTCTGTTGGCTTCTGACAAAATGAAATAAGGCTTCTGTGCTTTGGCTCTCATCCAAAACTGCCTACCATAAACCAAAGGTTTCTTCAAGCTTCTCAGCAAAGCATTTGACAAACTTGAGTCGTGAAGAAACTCCCTGGTCTGTTCTGAACCTGCAGTGCACATAGTTTGGCTATAAAGAACAGCTTGGGGTTTTCTTCATTGAGGGCTTATTTCAGTCCTTGAGATTAATTCTTTGTCATGAGAAATGTCTTTGATACACCTTTAATACAGCATGGCTTTCCCCAGGGAGAAGGCTAAACAGAACTACTTTGGTGCTCTGAGGAGCACCACTAGCACATGCTGCCTGAGGGCCAGAAGGAAATATGAAGTGGGTTTTATGACAGAACCAATTCTAGATTTTGTTATAGGGTTTCAGGGAAGGGGGAAAAATTAAAATCATGGAAACATTTATTTCAGCCAACTGGGAAAAATCTTCTGGTTTCTTTGTGTAATTTGTGAAGGGAGACAGAAAATGTATTGTGCCAGATACAGAATAAAAATTAGACACACACACATATATATATGTTTAATGCCTTTTTTGGGGGGTCTTAAATGTTCGTCTTTTTCAATGGAGTTATTTTCCATGTACTAACTAGAATATACGAGTTCGGTGAAATCTTGGTTTTAAGCTAGGTTTGAGACAAGCAGTGTCCATGGCCTGACAGCACATGCAAATGCTGTCTGAATTCTGCTATGTCCAGCAGCATACACAGTGTTTGGAAAATTAGGCCTTACCTGGACAAAGATGGCAATACTGCTGGGGGATTTCCCCAGCCCATGATAGTATTCTTTCTCTGGCAATCCCAGTTTCAGCTTGAAGGTCAGGTTGTTTACTAGGAAATCCCAGATAATTGCTGCTTGAAGCCATCACGCTGGGCCTGTCTTTGCCTGATAATGGAATTTCATTAATTCGTAACAAATCTAAGATTTGGACAGCGTATATAAACACAGTGATGCTCCTGATTCCTTTGAGGAAGACTGAGGAATTAAATGAACTGAAAAGGTTTGGGGTGTCCTAATGCAGAGAACAAAGTGTTGTGCATTACTATAGTGAAGCTGAAATGTAATCATCTGCATAAAGTATTAAGCGTACACAGTTTTGCAGAAACATGTAGTATTGTGTCTAGACACATGAACTATTTATACAAAAACAAAGGCACAGTGTACGGTAGGTTAGGATAAATCCTTGAGCCAAATGTAAAAGAATTGGATTTGATCAGTTGGCAAGCATATTGTCTCATCAAAATTAAATGTGCCTGAGGATACAACTGTAGCTAGTTTGAACTATTTGTTTATACACAGCAGCAAACATATATATTACTCTGAATAATAAATTATGTTCCTAAAGAATGGTCCCTAGTACAATTCCATTATAGAAGGGAATAGCTCTTCAGATTTAAGGACAGTGCAATATTCTGTATTAGAAAGAGCCATTCATTCCTAAGAATCTACAAATGCGCTCAAAACTCCAACACGGTGTTTTTCCACCTTTTTTAAAATTTTTTTTGAGCCCTAAAAATTTCCTTCTGGAATTTTGCCCATCCGTATTTTGCAGGGTAACATATATGAACTTGCTTTTTTTAGTCAGCTTTCAGGGACCACGTTAAAGAATTCCAGTGACTGTCAGATTGAAATCCACTTTAGCAGATCCTACACTTGGCTGACACCTTCAACCAAAATTAGATATGCTATTTCCAGAGGCTGCAGGTTGTGGTTATGTTATTGCTGATGTTTGTGCATTAAAAAAGGGGGTGGAGGGGGAGCTAACTATATGAAACGCATGCGTGAGTTGTTAAGAAAACAAGACTCTGAAGCAAAATCAATATTTGTTGAAAGGAATAAATGTTGGAAGGGAAATAGTGATTGTTTGGAGGTTTCTAAAATACTGAAGGGAAAAGAACAGGACTTATCATTCACATAAATAGACTTCACCTCTTTATACCTCCATTTGCAGTAGGTTACTTTTTAAGGCACACTTGCTGCTTCTCTTAGAATTGGGCCTGCTCTTGTATTTGTTATGTGACATGAATGGATTGGAGGCAGTCCCTTGGTGTGCTGTAAGGTTTATGTTAACGTGGGCCTGTAATAGAAAGAGCTGTTTGGCTGCAAACACTTAGCAAATGCAATTTGGAAGAATTCCTGTTATGTGAGAAATTGTGCAAGATTTCTTTCTCTTCCTCTTTATTTTTGATCAACTGGAATGAAGTCCACCTCCCACTGAACAAAACTGAGCTTGACCTTTGGAGAGGTGAAAATGGCATTTCACGTCAAACTTTCTGAATTGTTTTATTTCTACAAAGACCAGGTTTTATTTCTGTGGCTTAAAAACCAAAATATTTACTGTTTAAATTGTAACATTAAAGACATTTGTCTTTGTTTTCTACCATAGACTCTCTAGACATGTTCTGTCAACAGAATCTGTAGACATATCTTGGCATTGCGTGTCATTCTTTCTAATAATTGGGATGGCTGGCTATATTTGGATTGGGCATTGCTTATTTTAAAAGGTGAATTTAGCTGGAAGTCAGTAATTTAGTCTGATCACAGAAATAGCAGTTTGTAACTGGAATAGCATAAAGTGAAATAAATGACGTAACATGCCACTCTAGTGTACTGTATGGGGACAGCCAAGGATCTAGTCAGCTGAGAAGTCTGCTGGCAACCAGGCAGCCTTCCCACTCGCCAGCTGGACTTTAAGGCAATAACTCAAAAGCAAATCCCACTCAAAAGGAAGAACTGAAACAGCAATTGGAATATAGTTCTTGAGGTGCTGAACAGATAGTGTGGCAGGTAGATGTTGGCTCGCTCCATCCATCTCGCTACTAGTTAGTTGCAGCAGGGTTAAAAGAGGCACAGCTAAATTAAGAAGGAGACTAATCTATAGACATGTGAAATATGTTAGCAGCATGTATTCTGGCACTTCTTACATTACATGGTGATCCTGTTAACACAAGCATCAAAATATATCCTGTATAGCTGGACTGCTACAATAGTTTACAAAGAAACTGCTGCCGGAATGGCTATGATGGTTTAGTGTTGGATATTAAATCTAGGCTATAATAACTTTAAGAATATGCCCTGCCACTAGGGGAAGACAAATGACTTAAAAATGTACTGTATACCCTAAATGTTCCCCTGGAAGAACTCTGGACAACTCTGCTTTTTATGGCCAGCACTTTTACTCATGTGTAAAAGTATTATTCATTCTCTCTCACTTTAAAACCTTCTGAATATTATCAGTCTTGGATGCATTTTAGGAGCAATTCATTAGTTGGATGGTGATCTTCAGCCCTTATGCCAGGGTGGATAGCCTTTGTGAAAGACATGAAGATTGGAGTAAATGCAATTACTTTTGATCAGGTTTTAAAGGCATGAGATGAATGTTCAGCAATCCGCCTGCTTCTAATCCAGTATGGATTTATTTGTCTTAGTGTTATTAGTCTGCCTAAACATGTGTATGATCAGTTTATTTCTGGGTGACTTTCTGTTCTTTTGTCATGTAAAGCTATTTGTTCTGTACAACCATGAGCTTCTGTTCTTGATTATTTTCTTCTTTCAATTCTGGAAACATAGAATGGCAATCCCCTCTTCTTCTGTTGTTTTTTATGGGTGTTGAATGCTAGGTTTGAGGATGTCCCTTTATTGAACACGTAATTTGGAAAATTGTCATGTGTGGAGTGATGGCTTAAAGAAAAAGTGAAAGTTTTAGTCTCTGCATAGATTTATACTGTGCCTGCCTCCCTCTACGTTAAAGTTTAGTAGAACTTGGTTATTTGTGAGCTTGACGGTGTGTGGTATCTACCAGTGTGTTTTATGAAGCGCTCAGGAGTTGATTTAACAAGGAAAGAGCAGTGGCCGCATTATTCTGAGCTACATAACTCTGACTAGTATGAAAATATAAATGTGCAAAGATGCTTTTGCACCTTGTGCAGAACAAAAACCGTCCAAAGCAGTGATGGAATCTTGAGCAAATGCACTTCACACAATTACTTACAGAACAACAACAAAAAAGTTTGCACTGAAAAGATTTTGCTGAACTTGGAAATGCTCTTGAAAAGGTCCTTACAATTATGTTTTTGTGTGCCTCTGAATGCATTAATCTCTATAGTGGTCCTTGGAGAGGCTTAGTATCTATACTATATTTATCCACAGCCACATTTGGCCCATGTTCTATATTATTAGAGGACTTGCACACTCTGTGAGAAACAGGACTTCCAAAGGAGCAGATGCCACCAGGTTCAGTGATGTCTAGTGTCTTCAAGGCCACTCTGGTTCTTCCGACAACAGCTGTGTGTTGTAAATACTGTAAACCAGGCTGCTTACAAATTCCTCAGGAACTAAAATGACCCCCAGGAATGAAAACTCAGGACTAAGGAACAAGCCTTTTACAGCATACATAAACTGTTCAAGAGGAAAAACTGCCATAGTTTGTCTTCATTTGCACAATATTTTTTTTCTTCCTCTTCTAGTGAGGAAACAGTATTCATGAAATCCCCATCTACAACTTTCCCTCCTGTAATCCCTATATTGGTGGCAGTGTTAATGTAAACCTTCAGGGATTAAGTCCCACAAGATAAGCTTCTGCAGGTGCTTTTTCTGTTGTTATCTTGAAAGCAGATTCAATTTGATATTTAGAACTCAAGTAATTGCACTGTACTGGGGTTGGGAGACCTAGGGCCCAAAAATCAGGTAGAGCCACAGCCTATTTTCATACCATCTGAGGTTTTTTTGACCTGAGTCTTACTCTGAGACAATACCATGATATGGTATGGGTTAGTGTGGTCTTCTCAATGTGCCTGAAAGGCTTGCTGGAGCCTCCACAAAGAACAGGTTATTCTCTTTACTTCTTACCTAATTCTTAGTCTGCTCTGTGTAGCCTTGGGAACAACTGATCTTTCTGCATCCTATTTATTAAATATGCAGTGGTAATTTTTTTGCCTTCCAACTAAGAGAGCTGGAAATAAATATTGATTGTGAAATACAAACATGTTCTGAGATACTTCATTACTAATTAAAGATGAATAATTTTCCATTCATTCACAAAAGTAATCCTTTACTTAAAATCTCTCAGTGGAGATAAGTACAATACTTTATTAAACAGAAAACAGAAGACAGTAGGTAACAGAGGAATGTTTTACAAGAACTGCGCTACATATTCTGTGTAGGCAGAGAACCCCCTTATCCCTTAGGTTCCTCATTCTGATTAGCTTTTTTACTATTCCCTCCTACAAAAAATTAAAAAAAAAACAGACTAGACTGGTACATGCAAAAATGTTTGTATATATTATGGTGAATTTGCAAAAAATGAGTAGTTCCATTTCCTATGCTTGCAAAATCCAGAATTTTTGTTTGTCTTATCAGAAGCTGAATCATTGCAGAGTCTTGAATACAAGTAAGTAGAAGAGCAGGAAGGCTTCTTCCACTGTCTAACTTTTGGGACAGATTTTTATCTGTGCTCCTGAATGGTGGCCTTTACCCTCTGAACAACCATCATTGTTTCACCTCTAGGATGTGCTCTTGCAGAAGGCCTGCTCTGAAGGTGTGCACCCTCTGGAGGGACCTGTGTTGAGAAAGGTGGACAAGTTTTAAACTTTTAAATGAGGAGAACCAGGACAGCAATCAGGGCATGATTTCCCCAAGCTCTATGGCATTGCTTTTAGAATAATACAGAGTACCTCTGCAGAGAAACAAGGCAAATGTCACTCTTACAGAAATGTCACTAGAGGACTCTTTTTTTTTTTTTTTTTTTTTTTTCTTAAGGAGAAAGTAATTTGAAAAGGTAGTAGGAAGTGGGGAGAAATGCTAGGTCAGTATTGTATTCACTATGAAAGGGTTCTCTGCTTGGGGTGATGAATAGTCAGTCTTGATCGTTGTGTGTCTTGTTTGTATGAGTTAGAAATTGGTGTACATGCTAAAGGTATTCTGTGGCCCTGAGTGGCATTCTTCATGCACCAGTAGTGTATTAAGGCAGCTGTCTGATGGATTCATTTCATCTGACATCCCTAAATGGCCCGGCTCTGCAAAGTGAGAAAAACAGCCCTGTGGAGTCATTATTGTCCATTAACTATGCCAAAAGGGAGTGGCTACTTAGACAGCTCCTGTGATGTGTACACTGAGTATTTTGAAGGTTTGTCTGGGTCAAATCAAAAGTAAATCTAGCCTAGCCTTATAATTTGGATGGTGGCTGACAGTGGATGTCTACAGAAGGGTATAAGAATAGATCAGACATATCATAGTACTCTCCAGAATGCTCTTGCATCTTCAGTGAATTGTGTTCCAGTTCTGCTTCTGGTAGAGGTGGTGTCTTTGTATTTTAAAATCTTTAATCTACTTATCCACTATTTGTCCTTCTCTCCTGGAATACCTGTAAAATACTAACAACTGTAGCATCCTCAGGCAATGGGTTTCACAGCTCACAGGATGAAGGAGTATCCAGCACAGTCCTGGTAGGCTTAAAATAAGTTTCTTGTCTGTGGCCACTGAAAAGGAAGAGTAAAAAGCAACAGATATAAATTGTGAATAAAAAATAAATTGTGAATAAAATTTAACTCAGAGTATAGCATGCTCCACCTACCAAAAACCTAGTGATTGCTGTTTCATCAGGCTTCCAAAATCATTTAAGTTATTCAAAATACATCCTAACAGCCGCTCACTGTGGTATCTGAGTGAGAGAAGTTCAGTACCTGAGATAGTACAGAGTCTGTATGGCCAATTTGCAACTGGTTTTCCACTAGGGTTTCTCAGTTACTTGTAACAGCAGTTCCTAGAGCTGGTTACTTTACATACACCCCTAACGGGTTTTGTCGTTTACTACGTATAACCTGTGTCAATAACACCATGGTACATCTTGTCACAGTCATTGCAAGGACTACTTCTAGTGTCAGGCAGTTCTTATACCTGCTCATAGAGTTTGCAAAGGGAAGAGGATGCTCCTGTTCTCTGACTGCAAAAGATTCAGGCTGTACAAGCCACTGTCTTGTACCTCTTTCTTTACAAAAATAGCCCTTATCCAAATTAATGGCTTGCTATGAAAACTTATTTCATAGTGTCGAAAGGTACTTAGTGTCACAGATACGGTTAAATGGCAATAGTTGAATCGGTGCAAGGCGTTGACATGAGCTACCTATGCTTGCACAGGCTCTGTGTTCTGTGTAGCTGGTGCCTATCACAGTGGGATTCTGGTACTTGGAAGAGATTTCCAGGTGCTGTCACAATCCAAATTGTAATTTGGCTGATTTAAGACAATATTGTTCTTAGCTGTCCTGATGCCAGTGTTCTTTCCAGGTGCTTTTAAAATTTAAAAATACAATTGCATTCACATGGTTATTGTTTTCTAGACTGTCTCCTAATTTGTTTTTCATGTACTTAAAAATGTACTGGTTTTCCTGCAAAGTAAAATGGATGTATTTTCATATAGAAATGAAAGTACTGTGTATTCCAGTTCAGCTTGGGAGAGTCCTACAATTGTGTCATATGAATGGTTCTACTTTCCTCCTCTTTCTTTAGCTATTGCTTCCTAAGTTGTGATGTCAGTTAAAAAGACTGATGCTCATGCATGAAGATATGTATGAGGTCTTCTGAGAATGTAAATTTTGCAGAAGTCTGACCTGCGTCAGTGCTGGGCATTTGCTTATGAGCAGCCTGGGACTGTCTGGAGATCCAGCCCACTCAGGGGTATGGTGGGCTTTGCAGTCAGACAACTGCATCTTGCTGTGGCTGTAGTCAAACTCCACTGTGGAAACACATACTGGGAATTGATGCATTTCTGCAGATAAGGCACACGATACAGGGAGGACTTTGTGCTGTAGAAAGGTTTCAGCTTTTCCCCATAACAACAGTTCTTTAAATAGGAGCTCTGGCATGCAATCAGCAAATGAATGTCCTTGATGAGGACTGGAAAGACGTGTTGACTGGGTGAAGTTCAGCCATTGGGTGTTTCCAAGTTTTGAAGTGCTGGAGCTGGCTACTGCTAAGTCAAATAGAGTGACCCCGTGAGCGCGGAGGCAAAGGGCACAGCGTCGCAGCTGGCGTGCTCAGGCTCTGTACGCTTGGAGCTCCCCGTGGGAGGTGTAGGTGGCTTTTTGTTACCGTTGTTTGGGCGGTTCAGCTCCTGTGCCTACAACCATTGTTCAAATCCACAGAGCTCCTTTTGCCAAGGTTGTTCTGACACTGTTCCTCACTACTGCTCGTGCTGCCAGAGTACCTGCTGTATGTAGCTACATGTTTATCTACTTGCTGTGAAAGTTCAGTGTTGCGTTTCTGCCAACATAAAGAGCCTGCCTGCGTAAACCTCTGCCTGCCGCTTGGCGCTTGAGCAAGGTCTTCTCTGAACCCAAGGATGATCTAAATGTTTAGACACATCTCTGTGTTTTTGAAAGAGATTTCAGTTCAGATGCCTTAGCAGACTACATAGAAGGTAACATCACTGTTGGGCTCTGGGCAAGAAAATGAGGTGGGTACTGTACAAAAGCTAAGGTAATTTGGAGCTGCAGCAGCCAGTATTTAATCTTCTAAACAATGTAAGTACTGCAGAGGATGTGAGCCCGAATTCAGCCTGCTCACAGGCTGGAGAGAGGCTCTTCCTTCCCCCTTCTTCTTAGTCCCTCTCCCAGATGCGTTTTTGGCAGAAACTACCTGCTCAGGCATCCTATCTGCTGTGCGCTGTGCGCTAAGATGATGTGAATTCCTGCGCTTTCTGCCTCCATTGTTTGTTTTTTTAATGCTTAGATTCCATCTGCTGTTTCTTGCTGTGAAACACCTATTTTATTCCTCAAGGTTTATTTTCCATATGCTGTATCTGCTGGGAAGTGGGGTTTTGAAGGTTGCAAGAAAAAAATTCTAAAGGGCTGGCAGTCTCTAAGTTAATTTTGTGAAGAAGTTACATGGCATGTCGTGATTGCTGTGTGCTGCCTTTTCCCTTGCTGATTTGAACTTTCTGCTAGTTCAACACAACCCTGCTGAAGTAAATGGAAACAGAAGCAGAAGAACTTTACTTTGCAGTGGTCAACAGAGAATATATGTCTAAGCTCCAGTACCTGACGTATATCACCTCTCCTAAAGGGAGAGTTGCAGGACTGTAAGATCAAGTGGAGATGCAGCATGTGGCAGACCCAGCAGAGTGTCTCAGGAGGGAGTGGAGGGAATGGTCTCTGAGCAGTTCAACCTTCACCACACAGCTCAGTACCAAAAATGCTGAGCATTTGCTACTTACTTGAACTTTTCTTGCCATTGCTCAGCAACTCTGAAGAAAATGCCTAGAGCATTTTTCAATGTACCTTATATCTAACAGTATGTAGAAAAGGCCAGGGATGTCTTTCCAGATAGATTCCTGCTCAATCTCCTGTTTTTTATCTGTACTGCCTGTTATCCTGTGCCTGGAGGGGTTAACAGTGATTAGTGTGGAGTCTCCATGGAGCACTTTTATTTCAAGTAGCATTTCAGAGCAGATGTTTATGTAAGCAGCAGTGATTTGATGTGCAGTTTTAATTATTTGTCAGTTCAGCTTGGTTTTATTTGAGCCTGTGTACCTCCAAAGGCTGAACAGAGCCTTTCTGTCAGTGTTAACAAAATAGGTAGGTCTAGAGAGTCAAAAATGTACAGCTGTAAGGGTGATGGTAGCAGCACTAAGTAGTTAATCAGGGTAGGGATTTTTTCAGTGTAGATGCTCTGACTCGCTGCTTTGGGTGGCAAGAATACAATTTAAAATCCTTTTACTTGGGCCTGCGCAATATCTAGCCCCTGAAATAATTACTTGGACCCACCTCACTGCGGATATTTTTTTTTAATAGCTCACCTGAGAATATGACATTTTATTAAACATGGAAAAGGCCCTAAATGACAGCTCTGAGGCTCTTATTTAACCTGATATGTGACAGTTTAATCCTATCATTTCCCTTGGCATGCCCTTTTCCCCTCATTTCCTACCCCTTCTCTCTGAAATCTTATTTGAGAGAACGTTGGCCATTTGGTTGCAGATTCATGGATTTCCACTGCAAGCACTGAAATTGTGCTTGCATGTGCAGTAAATCCAGTGTGCTCCAAGTGTGTTGGAATTTATTGTGCAAGGCCCTGACCCAAAATGAGGTCCTGAAAACCTCAGACAGACAGTCTTACAGTAGGTATCATATCTCAGTTGAGTGATGACTATGTGATCACACAAGCTCTAACCTGACAGTCTTGTCCCTTGGTGTGTGCAGGGCGGCCACCAGAAGGTCCCCGCTCCATCCCAGGACAGGGCAGTTGGGAGATGGGGTCTATGGGGATGGAAGCAGGACTATTGCACCACCAAAGGGTGGTGGAGAAGGGGTACTGCAGAGGGAGGCAGAAGTTGTGAGGATGGGGAGAGAAAAGAAAAGGGGGTATTAGATGCCAGCCATAACCCTTCCCTCCTTTATGAAGCAAAGTATAAAACATTAGTATGTTGATGTCTTAAGAGGCCCACCTATGTATTTCAGGTGTTCATCCTGTTAGAACCTTTGATTAAGACTGAGGAAAGGAAGGAAGAAAAAGCAACAAAGCATTAAATATGTAAAACTATTAAGCAAGGATTTCATGTATAGCTGTGACTTCTGTTATTCCTGTGCCTTTAGCAGTTGAAAGCTTTTAAAAGAAACCTAACTCATGACATAAACATCTGACAGTGGTCCTGAAGGTGAGCCTATTGTCGTGCAGAAGAAAGGCCAGAATACAGAGCTTGTTTCTGGTGACAAGAACACCGGGCCCTGCCACTTCAATGGCAAATACCCAAGAGGGGAAAGAGAAAGAGTAACAGAGAGGGAAGAAAAGCAGTTTGTGTTTGGTGCTGTCTGACTTGCAACATCAGTGCTGGAGAGAGGCAGGGAGTGCAGTGACATCAGCCAAGCCTGGGCTGGCTCAGCAGGGAGGCCGGGCTGTCCCAGCCTGTCTGCAGTCGTGCTACAAAAGCCACAACCTTGGCAAGCTAAACTGGCGTAAGCAGAAGGTAGAAGGAAACAGAATAAGGTGGCAAAGGCATAGGAGGATGGGTGTTGGGGGGGGCTGGGAAGATCTCCAGCAGCCCAGCATTACATCCCAGGCAAACCTTTCAAGTTCTTTGCCTCCCAGGCTATGACAAGCCATGCGTTGGGTCACAAGCTTCAGGGAAAAGCATCTGCTCCACTGGATCACAAGATGAGGGAATGATTCTGGCTCCAGGCTGTGGCTGGTGGGGAGCAACCAGGACCTAGCAGAGCTGCTTCCCAGGCAGACGTGCCCTCTAGCTACAAGCCCACAGTGGGAGGAAGCTGTGGCCCTTCCCAGCCCATGTGAGCTACAGCCTGGGCTGTTGGAGAATTGTGGGGTCAGGGCTGGAAGTTGCACTTGCTCTGTGGCAGCTGCTGGGTCTGCATGGGTGCAGTGGGGAAAGGTAAAGGAACCTCCACCGCCACTGTCTCATCAGGATGACTAAGGCCTGTTGATTCCCAGTGTGGGCATGGTCCCAAAATGACAGAGCTTGGTTGTTTCACCCCACTTACTTTCCTGGCGCCAGGGTCAAATTAAGGATGTGGAGCTGGGTGGCGGCTGTAACAGCCCATCCTCTCCTATATTTGTGTTCCCAAACTAGCCCTCATTCCCAGCATGTTGGCTTTGGGTAATCGATTTCCGGTCTCTCCCAGCTCTTATTTTCCAGTCAGTCTTAATTGCCAGGACTGTATTAGTTGGCCATTTTGTTTGGGCTAACCCAATATTTTATTTTTTTTTTCTCCTGACCTTAAAATCTCTTTTGTGCAGCAGGCTGAGTCAGACTACTCCCCCTTCAGTCAATTTATAGTGGAGGTTTCAGTGCGGACCATTAATCTTAACCTGGAATGTCTGGATGACTTAATAAATATTAGGGAAGGATATACCAGTACCTACCTATGGCCTGTAAATTAGCTGTGGGGGTTTTTGGTAACTTAACTATTTATGGGCTCCCTAAGAATATGAATTTAGGTTGTGTTTGGAACAAGGAAAAGAATAAATTATTCCAAAAACATGACAACTACAGGGGATGATAACAGGGCTAGACCACTTTTCCATGGCACTATGAAGATGGCAGATGCTATATATTTTCTTCTCCAGAACTTACTTTGCTGGTAAGTCAGCAGCAATGATGAGTGCAGCAAATTTCTGAGGGAAAGTAGCCTGTTATTTTTTAAAAAAACAACCAATCAACCAACCAACAACACAAAACCAAGCACATAACAACAATCCCCCACTCCCATCTCCCGGCTCAAAAGACACACACACACAATAAACCTATTTGAAACAGGCTGGTAGTAACTGCTATGGGGGTAAAGTGCAAGACTTCACTGAGCTATGAATCCACTTCCTTTTCACTAGTGAAAAGAAACCCACATGTCGACATTGAACATGTAAGAACAACAATCTCAAGGGAAATGCTATGACTTTTTTCTCATTTTCTTTGCCACAGTACCACATTTTTGTTTTGGTGAAGAAGCAGGATTATTTGCAGAATATCAGCTCATTGCCAGCAGGCAGCTTCTCAGAGTTAATTGTAAGATAACTGCACTTTGAAGCAATCTCTCATCCGGAGGTTTAGATGCCTGTGAGAGTGGCTGTAGCTGTGACTTCTGCAGTCTCCTTTGGCCATGAGGTATGTAGCCAGTACTACTGATTGTAAATGGAAATAGTAATTTGAGCAATACTTGTCATTCTCTTTTAGTTCATGTACATTTGATGCTTGAAACGAGCAAGGAAAAGCAAGCAGCTAAGTGATGTCTGCATGCTTCTGTCCGAGAGTCTTCCACCTCAGTTCTGGGAGTGTCACTCCTGAATTTTTCTCTCTTGATTTTTGTTTTAAGTGTGTCTTTATTCCAGTGGTAGAAACAAAAGGCCTCGGATCTCCTTGTTGTAGGAGTGAAATATGTTGCTTGCTCTTCGCTATGTGGGTTCTCTAGACAGTTTAAAAAGAAAACAAAAAGAATCCCCAACCAAACATAAAAAAAACCCCACCCCTCCAAAATGTACCTGAAATCTCTGGCCTTTTTTTAAACCGTGAATCCTGCTGTGCAGATGCCTGCTGCTTCTGACCTGCTGAACGTTGAAGCTGAAATGAAACATACTTTGTTCTCTCTCTTTTGACAGAGTTCAGCACATGTTGAGGGAATCAGAGGAGCGGCATTTTGGCACAAGCACCCAAAATCCTAACACACGCACACACGCTGCCTGATGTTTCATTTCAGGTTATAAACTGGATTACAACATGCTTTCACCCTGTGGGCATTACCCAGGGAAACCGGGCTCAATCTGCCTAATGCATAAAGCCAATCTGGCTAAATGATAGCCAAGTGGAAAGTAAATGATGTATGCAGAATGTATATTTTTAACACAAATTTAGATTACATTTCAGTCATACTAAATGATTATTAGTACTATTTACCTCATCAGTCCAAGAATGGAATAAGTATTATATTCTGGAAACTCTGCTTAAATAGCTTAGGACAACATTTTAAGCTTCTAAAATAACTATATCTGTCCTAATTAAGTCAGAGTAGCACAGACAGTATTTAAACCCCGCATTTTTTCTTCTTGATGCAAATGGACCTTTGTGTCCTTTTATTTGTGGGAAGCTTTGTTAGCCTCAGTTAGCTGAAATACTTGCATATAATTTGTTTTTTCAAAAGAAAAGATTCACTGTATTTAGAGATGCAAATACTACCTTGTCTGCAAAACCCACCAGCTGTTATACTGGAAGACAAAGCTAATTCTGTGTCGCTTTACTTCAGTAGCGTCTGTGTATTCACAAGCATCTTTTTAACATCCTTCTCTGCATAGCTGAAAAATACCAGACACCGAATTTCTTTTTATTTCCTTTGGAAATAGCCTAGTAAGCTCTGAACTGATCTGTGATTTTGAAATTTTTGTAAACAAGTAAATAAGTTAACTGAGAGAATCCACCTTTGCATTAATGTTTGTACAAAAGTTGAACAGACTGTTAGCTTTGATTCTCGTGTTCCTCGAATGTGAGTTCACTAATTGCTGCCGTAAATATTTGACTTGCGTCTGAGGCGGGTCAAATACGTAGCTCTGTAGTAGAAGAAACCGCTGCTGGTTTGTGTGTCAGTAGCGCAGCTTTCCCAAGAGGTTCTTTGCTTCTGCTTTAAACATCTGGAGAGACAAAGAGCATTTGTGGGGTCTTTTGTTGTTGCTGAAAGTTGGAGCGGGGAAGAATTATATTCCAAGAAACACTCTGAATCCTGGAAAAATCAGGGTGGAATCATTAAGTGTTAAGCGTGATCTCCTTTACAAACGAAAGTGCTTTCGTTTCATCTGTGGCGAATGTCCTGGTAGTGGATGTTACGTAATATTTACTCTCCCCTTCAGCGTTAAATCCTTTTTCCGATTTGTGAGTAATAGTTGCATATGTCTTTCTTAGCTGCATCGACGTGCCAGATGCACAGCGGTAGCTGTCTCCGCCTGCTAATCCTGTAATAACATTCTGGTGACCAAATTCAATGGCCCTGCGCGGAGCCTCCAAACAGCTGATTGCCGAGTAGGGAGGAAAAAAACAGAAGCCAGCGAATCTCGTTGCAGCTCTCTGCTGCATCCCTATCCCACAATCCCTTGCTCCGTTTGCTGCAGTCTTTCTACACAGGCTGAGTGAGAAAAAGATGTGCTAAATAAAGATTGATTGGTTTGAATCCTGAAGGGGTCTCCCACTTGTAAATGACCCAGGGGGAAAAAAAAAAATTCATGACGACTTCACTGGGCCTCCTCTTGTTCTTCCATTTTTTCTTTCCACCTGTCCTCCTCATGGAATGGAGCGTCATTCCTTAGAGCGCAAAATCTGTTGTGCATCTAATGATGACAATGCTGTGATAGGGATTCTTAAGCAGTTTTGCGCGTGAGGCTTGAAATATTAACAGATGATGGTTTGTTCGTTTGGATTACTGCGGAACTGCAGCTCCGTCCCTGCAAGGATTTTATCCTCAGCACTGCACTGATTAAGCTATTTTTCTACAAGATGGGTAGGTCTGAAATGCTCAAGTTTGCTCAGTGTTATTCCTGGTGGCTGCTGCTGGGTTGCTTCTTCTGCTTTGGCCCCCATCGTTCATTATGCTTCTGCATGCTGTAAGAATGAAGAGGGTTGCTGTGTTTTAAACAAGGCACCAAGCTGATTGCAAGAGTGGGAGAGAAAGGAATGCAAATTTAGCTTATCGAGCCTTTTACACAAGTGGACTGTGTGGCAGTTATGGTTATTAATTTGCTTGGTGTGTTCTGTATCGGCTTATTTTGGGGCTGCTGCTGGAAATGGCTTGAGTCTGTTCTTTGTTCCTAAAGACTGTGGGCAGGCGATGTATCTGTTTTAAGGACTTTTAAACCCCAGCTCCCCCAGTCCTTGAAGCAACATTATTGAGGTTCCCCACCCTTTCTTAGAGCTCGCAAGGCCTAACCGTTCCTTTGGAAATGTTGCCATTGGAAACCTATTCATTCATAATACATGAATAGACCCTCCGGGTTGTGAATGCCATTGATAAGAAGAGGATGAACAAGCTGCAAGCAATTTGTTCTCCTCAGGCTGTACTTTCAGGCTAGTTGCAGCTCTGGCTGGGTGGAGTTCGGTGATAGCAGTGTATCAGCAACGGAGAATTCTGCTCTTTTAGGAAAAAATCCTGGGAACTGAACAGACAGTTATGTTTTCCCAGTGTCTTTTTCTTGGCCGGGCCACAGAGACTCGTAGAGAATTCGGTAACTGTTGAGGAATTCCAGAGGTCATTTGAAGAAACCTGTAGAAAGGCTGCACTTTCCTATTACATGGCTCTATTTATCTGAAACAACTCTTCTGGAACTGTTATCTTGCTGTCCCCTAACGCTTTTTTTCCCCCCTTTTCTAATACTATAGGAAGTTCTTGTCGTATGGGTGGGGCCGCACCCTGACTTTCGTTTCTGAAGGCATGCATGCGTAGCAGGGCAAGGCTTCCCACTAGCTTAGAGAGCCATTGTTTTCTCCTTTCTTTGCTGTGTGGTGTATTTTGAATGAAAATCGATAGTCCTCTCTCCAAGCAGAAGGAAAAAGAGCAATGTTACTTTTGGGGTGGCTGGAAAGGTAACAACCCTGGAGCCTCAAAGAGGTGACAAAGGGTATACATTTTGGAATCCTTTTCTGGACTTGATTTAGCAAACCTGAACTGGGTTTCTAGCGTGGGCTTCTTACAGAGAAATGGGTGGGGGTTTATGTCGTTTGGCGCAATGTTTCACAAACCCTTGGCTTTGCATGTTTAAATTATGAAGTGTAAATATACGGATGAGTGATTCTCAGACTTATTTTCAAAGCTCATGCTCCAGCTGCTCTTTATTAGATTGTGAGACAGAATGAACCTCCGAAAAGAGCTCTGGCAGTTTCTGAGCTCAGAAGATGCTACTACAAAAAAGAATGTTTTTTCCTGTAAAAATAGTGTTACGTGGTGAAATCTCCCACTGCTAATATATCTGAAACTAATGTTGCTATCTTGAAGAACTGCTGTGAGTACTGCAGTAAATCAGGGTAAATGCTGTCTTTGGCAAAATTCAAAAGCCAGTCATCTAAAATCTCCAGCTTTTCCTCAAATAGTCTTTGATTGTACAGTTGTTTTCATTGAGTTAATGGTCAAAATCATCCTTCTCGTAGCTACATCACGTTCATCAAAATTTTATCAAAGCTGGAGCTGGTTCAGGGAGCCTGCAGAATCCTGGAAATTCCATACTCAAAAACTTTTTTAAAAGAGCCACTTGTGTAAGAAGTTACTGTACCAGGTAGTGGGCAAAGCTTGAAATGTACTGATGAAATTCAATTTTCAGGTGCCTGTTTTAAAACTGATTTATGTGAGCACAGGGGGATAAATGACAACCATGGCCTGCTGTGTTCCAGACAAAACAATCAAATATTAAAAGCACTTATTTCTGAATTGTTAATGGTTTCTTTCACTGACAAAGCTTAAAGCATGAACATTTGAAAATTAAAGTGACTGCAATGAGCTTTATGGATGAAATGCTAAGAATCACCTGATTTTGCAATGAGATTGGGGGAATGTAAATGACTAAGATGAAGATCAGATTAAATCAGTATGAAATTTTGCAGGCAGCAGCAGTTTTCCTTGTATAAACACTACCTGCTGGTGTAGCTGTATTTGATGGCAGAAAGATAAAATTACAGAAAATACCTGGTTGCTAGAGAACTTTCTTCTGTCAAATGACAGGCAGCATTTACTGGAGACCTTTCCTATCTTAAGTATGATTTTTTAAAATAATTTGTCCTTAGTCTATAGCAAAAAAATTACACTGTTCATAACATATAAGTGTCCTTCTTATGAAAGAAGTCTTCCTGCTTCTGATTATCGTGCCTGTTTTGTTTGGGTCCCCACCCCTAACTTTTGGGTAGAGAGAATGGGAGGCAAACACAGCTGCATCAGCAGTGAAATGAATTTTCTTTTGAAACCCATCACTGACCCTCAGCATGTTACATTGCCAAATGCATGAATACATTAATGCATATTTGATAGTCTGCTCTTTCTACTCCCATTTGTGAAAGCTAGATATTTTGGTTCCACTTCTTATAAAGTCATTTTTAAGCCAAGCTTTTAAAAAATAGCACACATTCTTAATTGATCTCCTAAGGTTTATTGTGTGTGAATTATGGCATTTAAATAGGTGAAATTAATTTGTGTTTATGTAATAGTCACATTTTATCTTACTATGGGGAAAGAAATGAAAAAAATGAAACAAATGGTCAGTTCTGAAATCATGCATTTTTGGGTCACGAACAAACATTCTATATTTGTATTTTACAAGTATTATAGCAATTTTTCACCTTGCAGATTCCCCTTTCCTGGAAAAAAAGGAAACAAAAGGGCCCGCCATAAGTGTTGTGCATCAGATTACATGTCGGTTACTCCTGTTGGGTGTTTTAATTGTGAATAACTTTATGCTGCTGTACTTGCTAGCACAGAGGTGATTCCCCAGGAACCTGTTATCAGAGAAGTCAGTACAGCATGTTCCATAATCACTGTCATTGTCCTAGAAACAGCCACTTGCTCCATGTAGTAAGTAAACCATACCTGTACGGCTGAATACACAGCTCGGGAAGAACAGCATGAGTTCAACTCTGCCAGATGAGTGCGCCGTGCATTCAGCACAGGAAGAAGACCTGATGTAACGCAGCTGATAAAATACTACGGGTCACGCAAATCGTTGTGGAATTGAGTGACCTCTGAATGAGCATGGTCAGCACTGAGGCAGAGGGCTTGTTATTTCTGTCCTGGAAAGCCTGAACTGCCCTCAAGCCAAATATCAAATTGCCTAAAATGGATGACTAAAAACGGGTAGAAAATGTTTAGGGAAGAAGTTACTACCTCAGGAGTGTACCTGCAGTGACGGAGCCCAGCTGGGCTCACTGCTCACATGGAAGAGGAGCCCTCGTTTCGCTGTGGGTGCAGGAGGACTGGCAGAAAGTGCTGTGACAGGGACGCTGCGGTCGGCTCCCAGCACTCCAGCCCGCTAGAAATGCTGATGGAGAGGAGTTCTTGCTGGGCCACCCTGCCAGGGCCTTTGCTTTTCAGGTTTTCCTACACTATTTTAGCAGGCAGTTTACTTTTCTCTGAGGTTGCTTCCTTCCTTTTCCTCCCCTATCTTCTCTTTCCACGTATGAATTCTGTTGATGATAATCTGTACCTGCAGCTGGAAAGAAACCAAGTTTTTCTCTCCCTGTGCCTTGTTCCAGGACAGGAGGAGTTCCAAGCCTGCTGGAGTTCCTTTAACCTCTGATTTCAATTCTGTCAGTCAGTAGGCTTTTTTCTTACCCTTTCATTTCATACTTGATATGCCTGGGTTATGAAGCGTCTTCAGTCCTAGAAACACAATTCTTACTACTCTTTCTGCCTATAATACCATTTTTCTTGCGTTTATTATTTGGATGTGTATGTATCCTTCACCTTACCTTTGCTGATTCTCAGCAGCTATCGGTTGTCTCTTCTATGCTCAGTTTCTTTTATCGTGAGGATTTTCACACCACCTACCTCACCCCTGTTGCTGATGCAGAATTTGAGCACTCCCTTCCCAGGGGCTGGCTGGTTCTGGTGGTTCCTTCTTGGGGGCTTCCTGGAGTCCAAACCTACCATATCTTTGGCAACACTGATAAGGGAAAAAACTTTGTTAGGGGAACCATTTCCAAGCTCTGTGACACAGCCATTTGACTGGCTGGTGCGGTTCCAGTTTAAGCATTTTGCCAGCGGTACTGTAGACGTAAGAAACCCTGTGTTTGTTAGCACTGGCTGAACCTACTGGCACAAGAACGTTTTTATCATGTGATTTCTTTAAAACCAGACAGCCCTGTAACTCTTTCAGTGCAGAGGCAACATGCCTTTCCAGAATGCCTGCTCAGACAGAGGTGTTATATGTGGTGTTGTAGACTTGGCTGCCTGTTTCCCAGGCTCTCATCAGTGATAAACCATTTTAGAAGTCTAATTCTTCACTGTTTTGGTTTTATATGGAAATATGAATTCCTGCATAAGGATGAAACATGAGTGAATTAGTTGTTGGCTTTGTTATTTCATGGAGTTTATAAGCCATTTTTCTTCTTTTCTTCTTTTCCCCACCCCACTCCAGCAGTGTGCAGGGTAGAAGGGAACAGGACCCATATGTCAGTGGTCTAGGATGGCCAGTGAAGGCTCCAACATCCCAAGTCCTGTGGTCCGTCAGATTGACAAGCAGTTTCTGATTTGCAGCATATGCCTGGACCGTTACAAGAACCCCAAAGTACTTCCCTGCCTGCACACTTTCTGTGAGAGGTAAGTCCTTTCTTCATGCTGGTAACTAGATATTTGTGTCATGCAACAAGCAGAGAACAATGCATCCTTTAGTGGACAGGGACTTTTCTCTTTACTTGTAAAGATCATGTTAAGGCATGATAACATCTGGGAAGGCTAGAGAGGCAGGGATGTAGAAAAACACTGTTATTTGTGGCAGGCAGGAAGAAGAGACAGCAGTGGAATATTTGGAAGAAATTGCCTTTATGCAAGAGTAAATAAAAAGTAAATCCAGTGAAACTAATGAATACAGTTACAGCAATGTGAAAGGTGATGGCAGTCAGAATTTGGACCTCAAATTAATGGCCTCAAATTTATACTGATTAGCCTATAATTAGAAACAATAAAAACCTTTCTTTGTTGATTTACTAAGCAGCAAAATAATTATCCCATCCTTTAATGTCCAAGGATTAGACATGATATATACATTATTAATAGCCTGTGATTAAATGTCTTCATTATTCTGCAGCTTGGTTGACTGAAGTGGAAAGTCTCTCAGAAAAGAAATGTGATAAAACAGCAACTTGCCTTCTACTGTATTCAGCCAAACAAATCGAATATACATAGTGATACTTTAATGTTATATTATCCATCAAATGGTGGGGAAAATACAGCATCTGCAGAAAAGTTAGCTGAAGAATTTTTGGTTCGAGTTGTTTATCTGGTGATGGGATGCAACTCCTTGGATTATATATTGAATGGCAGGAGAATGTTAATAAATGGTATTTTGTGTAAGCATTTAATTCAGGAGATTTCCGCCTCTTATTTAGAATTGTGGTGTGCATACCTAATTTTGCACAGGGTGCAGGAAAAATTGTGGATCTCTGAGTGTGTCAGATGAAGTGGTCTTTCGTAGAAGAATAGGAAACTCCAACTTTACTGAAGTCAGCAGTGAAACTCTCATTGAAATCCATGATGTCAAGATGTTCACCACCATGTCTTAAGTTTCTTGACTTCAGTTCATGTGTAAATCCTAAGGTCAGCTTCTGGTTTTCATCGTAATCCTCTTATGCTGATCTGGTTATGGAGAGAGGTTGGAAGAACTTCTCCAATGTGCTGCTGATGTACAAAGCCTAAGCTCTCCTTTCACAGAGCCCTTACTGGAGGGTCAGGAGGGCTGCCAAGGGAAGATGAAGAGTAGTGCAAGCAAAGCCCTTGGAAGGGGATGAGAGATGTGTAGCTGTGCAAGGTCACACTATTTTGGTTGGCATCTCATGAGGAATTTTAGACTCCTGAAGAACTGCATTCTGTAAAGCTTATGGGACTAAACGGAATTGCCAATTGCAGTTGGATGTTGCATGGCCAGCAGCTGTTAACTTGATTTTCAAGGCCAAAAGTGGCACTATCACCTAGACCAGTCTGCTGCATATTGTTGATCACAGAACTTTTGTGTCTAATTTATATTCTGTGAAATTCAGTTTTTCTTAAAAATAAAACAAAATGTTAAATGAAACACCCCCCCCCAATCAAACACAAACAAACAAAAATTGTCCCCCAGTCTCTCTTTAACATAAACTGTGATAACTTAGGACATGCTTTTCTATGTAGCAAGGAGAGCTCTGTTGATTCTGGCTAACTGCCAAATAACTTCCCTAATTGAAATAAATGGAAAAATTTCCATTGGTTTCATTGGGACCAGGTTTTAGCCCTGAAACACCAAACCCTCAGATACAAGCTAATACAGGAGATTCTATTGGAAAGACCAGGGTCAACCACTGGTTAGTCAGACAGAGGCTCAAATAGTTGATGCAATAACTTCATGTCTGTCAAACTTTATCTGATAGTTTATAATTTTTACTCTCATTTTTACTGTGAGCAGGATGCAGTACATGTCTAGAAGCATGGATCAACTCTGCACAAATATCTCAAAGGCAGGCACCTAAGTGTTAAAATGATATCAGCTTATTGAACCTTTTTTCATGTGGCAGAGGGAAAAAAGATCTAAAGTAAAAAGAAAAAAAAGAAAAGCCCGTAACCACTTTTAAGCCTGGTGATGTACATTTCCTTTTATAAGTAGGGCCAGCTCTATTTCAAACCAGTTCTTAAACTGAAGGGAGTTTTTTTCCTCTGATGATATTGTGCCTTTCTCTTTCCCCTCTTCTACCTCCCTTCCCCATAGGTGCTTACAGAATTACATTCCAGCCCATAGCTTAACCCTTTCCTGCCCTGTGTGCCGCCAGACCTCCATTCTGCCAGAGAAAGGGGTTTCTGCACTCCAGAACAACTTCTTTATCACCAACCTGATGGATGTACTGCAACGAACGCCGGACAACAGCATTGAAGAGTCCTCCATCTTGGAGACTGTCACCGCTGTTGCTGCGGGCAAACCGCTGTCCTGCCCCAATCATGATGGAAATGTAAGTGAGATGAACTCCTGTGATATGTACAGGTACTGATATGTACTGACCAGTCTGGTTTGTCATGGATATTTTGTTCTGAAAAGATAGTGGGGGAATTGGAATCACACTGCTTCTTTGATTTTATAATTTGTCAACAAAAGACAAGGGACTCTTAAAAATTAACTCAAATGCCTTTAGTGGAGCATCTTAGAGTAGTCAGGATGTTACTTCATCTTACCAATCATCTTGGATGATACTGTCTTTTAGCACATTTGGTCAAAATTGTTGTCCTGCAAGCACTCAACCTTGTGCCTTTGCTTCTTTGGGATGGGTTTCCATAGCTTTCTGACTTGTAGACTCAACTATTGCTGTGGGAACATGTGGGCTTGTTCAGGCAGTATGTGTCAGGGACCTTATAATCTTAACTGACCTGCACACTGAGGTAGTGCCAAAAGCTATGTGAGCGTAACAGGAGCCAACTAAACGGGTGTCCTGGCTCAGGATGCTTTGGGTCAGCACAGGCTAGAAACAGAGAGCTCCTGTTTATCCTGCAGTGTTTTGTGCATCTCATGTATCAGTCCTTAGAGGCTGCTTTGTTTTTTTCCCCCACCTACGTTTTTTTGCCCAGCATCCCCCCACATACACCCTCAAATCATATTAGTGTATTCTTTGGCAAGTACCTCCAACTGAGTATGTATCCCAGGATTATTACAAGGACAGCTCTAACTCTGCTTACTTCGCAATTTTCGGTGTTAACCTGTGTGGCTTCATGGTAGGCATATGAGCTCCTGTTTCATAGCCAGCCTTATGCAAATATGTAAGTAGACCACATTGCAAATCTGAGTGACATGTTGTAAATTGAATGCTGTGCTTCTATGCAAGCCAAGAAATATGTGTCAGTATTTTAAGACAACTTTCTGGGAATGTTTTATTTGATAGTCAGTTTAGGTATATAGGTTGTATAAGAATAATTCAGCTGATAGGTAGTGATTACTCTTACAGAGGAACAGCTCAGTTCCCTATCCTTTACTGACCTGCTGGAATTAGGTGGACCTGTAGAACTGATTTGCTGTACACTCTGATTAATGAATAACTGGTGTAACTTTTTTAATGAGTACTACACCTATGTGTGTGTAGTGGTTACTGATTAATACGTTCCTAGTTTTTATTTTCATTTTATTGACTCTCCTTAAAATGAAACATAGTTCCTTTCTGATATAGCAATTGTGATAGGAGCCATCTGATTGTGAAATGCAGAAAAAAGTCAAAATGAGATGTTACTTGTTTTGCATTTTACATTATCTGTTGATGATTCTTTGGGTGTGCTTAGAAAAAAATGGTTTGCCTACAATTAAAAACACCTCACCTTACACCTCTCAGAGAACTCCTTTGTAGGGAAAGGTGGGTTTGTAAGTCCTCTAAACCAAACTTACTTGGCTTGCCTTGAAACGCAGCATGCCTTTTAGGATGCTGAGTAGTGTGTGATGGGAATATCTTCTTGCTTCAGTAAGTATCTGGGAGGGTTGGGGACAGGCTGAGAGTGACTCCAAGTTAAAGCTCTGTGAGCTAGGAAATTAAAAGCTAAAGTACACACATTAGTCCGTGTGATGGGAGGAGCAGAGATGAGCTTTGGGGAGAGCTGCTTGAGCCTGGCCAGGTGGGTCTGGCTGAAGGTCAGGGTGTGCATGGCAAGGTACTGGGCACCTTAGACCTGACTGAGGAAATGGGCTTTTGCTGGCTTCATGGGTACACAGCACCAGGGCACTGTGTTGCAAATGCCTGGCTGCTAGCAGCTTTGCTAGGGGCTTCAGGGAGTGAGAGAGGATTGAGGTGGTGGCTGGAGGAGAATGCCTCCACAGAACCAGCAGTCATTCTGCATTGAATCCTCTCTCCATTAATTTTTACATATTATCATAGAATCATAGAATCACAGAATTATTAAGGTTGGAAAAGACCTCTGAGATCATCTAGTCCAGCTGTCAACCCAGAACACCACGTCTACTAAACCATGTCCTGGAGTGTCACATCCACATGTTTTTTGAACACCTCCAGGGATGGGGACTCCACNGGGTCAGACCCACTGTATTTTTACTATCAAGGGAGATATTTCATTGAAATATTACCAGATTTTCTTTGTATTGGCTTGGAAATAAGTTTCTGTTTAAACAAGTTTTTTCAGTCTCTCCACCCATGCTGGATTTAAACCTCTCTGATTAAGATCAGATAGAAACTGATGCGCAGATACTTTCTCATTGGCTTGCCTGTCTGCTTGTAACTTAGCCTTCCTCAGATCATGTAGATTTGTTCTTTCCATGTACTTTCCCTTCCAGTTGGTCTCTTATTCCCACCAGTCATATTTTCCATACGTGTGTATGCATCCTATTAACTTCTGTGCATGTCCTCTTTTCCTCTGTTGTGGCATCTTTGTTTTGTGTGTTCTTATGAAAAACAAAACTTAACTTGTAGTATCTTAACGCGAGAGATGTTTTCCTGTGCTTGAACTATAAACAGATGCTTCCTCATTTTCACCCAACACAGAGCACAAATACATGTTCTTGTTAAACCGTGGTAATAGGGCACACATGTTATGGAACTTTTGAACCTAACAGAAGATTCTTATCTTCTATCTATACGTTAGAATAGAATTGGCTTTATTCTCAGCTGCTAAACACCTGCAGCTCTTCTTGGATATAAGCATCCTGGTTTGGAAACAGTGATCTATAATTGTATAGGGACCAGGTACAACAGCCAAGACAGGGAAGGCTGTGAAACTGTACGTCCATTACTTCATAATAAGTAATGAGTGGTGTAGCCTTTTTGCAGTCACCCATCCTGAAAAGTCTATGCTGGCTTTTATTTGAATTTGAAGTGAAAGCCAGCCCAGAATCTAGGATCCATGCTTTTACAGGTGCAGTGTATTTTCTGCCCACAGGGTGTAACAAGAGAGCATACCCAATATTAAAGTAAATGCTTGTAACAAGAGAACATGCCTTATCTCCGACTAGCTTTTTTCTCAAAAGATCACAGAATAGCTCGGCAACTTGACAGGTATAAGATCTTGTCTAGAAAAAGATTTCCTGAACTTGTGCATGTGTTGCTTACTGCCTGTGTGCTGCTCTTAGAAAAATAAAAAACCACCTATCCTTGATATTCTGATGAAGTGACTTCATAACATACCTTTTAAGCCTTGTTTTTAATCCTCACCTCTGTACTTCCTACCATGTATCCTATTAAAGTGTAATCTAATTTTTTCTGTAGTCTGCAATATTGTGTGTCATTGAGGGTAAATACAAAATTCAGAATGTCAGAGTTAGACTCTTCATGAGGATTAGAACTAATAAACTGAACTCACTGCTGGTGAAATTTTGTTCTGCCTCACAAGGAACATATAATACAGTTAGGAAGCAATAGTGTGACTGATACAATCATATCTAACTGAACTGGAAAGTCATACAGGGGATTTGAGTGGTTCACTTGCAAGTAAGCATGTAGTTTAAGACATGACAGTCTTACAAAACTTTTTTTTTTTTAAATTTGCTTAAAGCTTTCGGGTTTACTACATGGGTAAGGCAAAAGCTATGACTAGGGAGAACAAAAGCCCACCTTCTAAATTTTACCAGATATCTGGGAAGTGCCCTCAGGTAATCCAAGCTTATATTCTTCTAAAAGCCAAAACATACAAAGCTAAGGTACATGCTAGCCCTGGGACAGAGGAATTAAGCATGTGTGTGAGATGAGGAAGGCGGCAGGCAAAGAGCAGACTCACCCTTTTGCTCTGGACTGCTGTTTTAATTCAATCAAACAGAAAGCAGAGGATGAACAATGAAATTGTTCAAATGTGATTTTAGATAAGAGGGGGCTTGTGACTGGTGAGAGCCTTTTTCTCGAGACCTGAACTTTGAAGGGCTGGAATTAGTGTGCTTTAGCTTTGTGAAATCTAATTCAGAAGTACCTGCATGCTTGATTATGCAGATTAAAAAGTTTCTGTGAATTCAGTTAAATTACAGTAGTGAAGATATGCATGGGTCTCTAATTAGATCATTGTCCTGAAATATGCTGGTCTGGTTTAAGGTGGGAGTTAGTGGATGGGATTTCAGAACCAGTGGGTATTAATTCACATTTCATTACAGTTGATGGGAATGTTCTCGTTTACTTCAGTGGAAATACAGCTGAAGCCAGTGTTGGATGCCATAGTACATCCTGCCCAAGAGCTCTCTTCAGTTTCAAAGGGAGGGGTTCAGGCAAATGTTTTTTTCTGAGCTGTTTTGTAAAGCAAACCGGTTATTATAAAAAGCTTTTTGGGAATATCACAAAATGTGATACCCATGTCAGGCATTGAGTGGAGAGAAGAAAAGCCAGTAACATGTCTGTCTGTAGTTTTAAATTAATCTTACCCGATTAAGAAATGCTAGACAAAAATCTTAGAAAGTCAGCTTATCTAGGCTCTTGAAGCCTGAATTGTATTAATTTTAGGTTTTCTTTCTCCTTCAGCTATGACACAATCCAAAGATTTTAATGGGAAATGAAAGCAGCTTCACTCAAAACATTTTGAATTTGACTGAGGCAAAGAAGACTATTTCTATGCAGACATACATATTAGGTCTTTGTGGTCTGCTTGCTATTACCAGCCTAGCTTATGTGATTCTCTGGTGCTTGAATAAAGAGGAAGAAAGTTGATCAGGCTAAACTTTAATATGCCAATGAGATGCTTGCTTTCTTACACATGTTGCTGCAAATATAGTGATGTTTATTACGGAGTGTTCAGTAGGAAACAGAAATACTAAATTATTCTAATCATTGTATCCAAAGGTAAAAATACTGAATAAGTAAAGGGCTTGTTAAAATATCTTGAACCTAAGCATTAAACTATAGAGAGACAGAAAGAGGAACGTTTGACACTCATTCAAAAGAAAAGAAATTTTTTGATCATATAAAAAGACTGAAGAGTTTCCTAATAAAATATTGTTCCTTTTGGTTGTTTCTGGTTGCAAATTTTTGAAGCCTTTGAAAAGAATGTAAATCCTAAACTCTGTTTAACTCATTTTCTCGATGTACTGTAAGACTGCATCACATCTTAGTGCCTACCAAAGTAACTGTCAGGCCTCAGAGGATCTACAGTTATAAGACTGCTAAATTCACAGTGACTGGAGTAGTGTTGATGGGGATTTTCACTGTTTAGAAGGTCTATTATTTTTTTCCCGGCTGATATATTTGATCTTACACAGTGTATTTGGAGCAGCTTTTAAATTTTCTCTAAAGTGGCTTACAGAAATGGCCAGTGAATCACTAAACCCTCATCGCATGTGAATCCCATATCTTGTGAATTGAAATAAGAGGGAAGAATGGGAATAAGAAGGAAAGGCGCTTATCAGAGGAAAATCCCTATTAGTGCTAATAGCTGCACGCAAATCAGGGTTCTTACTTCTCCCTCCTGATTCTCAAGACATCTTGGAGCAGCCAGCTACTTTGCATGGTGCTCTCAAAGGTCCCTCTGCTCACCTGAAAACAGCCAGTTCTATACAACCATCTTGTTGTCAACCAACATCTCCAGCACAACCATCTTTGTGCGAGAGGTCTGAGAGCCAGAAGCATCAGCTGAGTTATTCAAGATTCTGATGCTATGTTCTGAATGCAAGAGATGTCTTGCTTTGAAACATATACTACAAGCTTCCTTATACACTTTTAATAAGCCTAAAATGCTTTGTGCTTAAGGACTTCCTAGCTGTAAAAGAAAGTCTCATGCCGAATTTGCATATATGTGCATTATTTTGACTAATTATGATTTTGGGCACAGCACTTTTCTGTTTCTTTGCCTTCATGAATATATTCAGAATTTGGGGTATTTATTACATATAAAGATCTTTTTTTATCTCCAGACAGCATCTTACTGGGTACATAACAGGTTGAAACAATCTCCTCCTCTTTCAAATGTAGATCAGTACTCTTATTATAATCTCAGATGTAAGGTTTTGATGGTTTTAAGGGATTAGTAATGGGATATGGAGATTTTTCCCTGCAGCACATTGGTTCATTTAGGGTGCTTTTCTCTAGCAAATAAACATGCTGTTTGAGCTCCATCGAGTTAATGTTCTGCGGATGGCCCTGTTATGAAAAACAGCCTAAGTTTACACTGTCTTTGACAGACCCTCTGGGGAGACTAAGAATTGAGTTAGCGAGGGGACTTGAATGCCCTTGTTTTTTGAGTTGTTTCAGAGAGTGCTTGAGACAGACACCAAAACTTGCTATTACACAGTATAAAGATGATGTTAGGGCCAGCCTTGAAATCCAGCATTCCATTTCGCAGGCTGCTGTTCTGACACTTTCTGATAGAATAACATGCTTCTAAAACAGCATTTTTATATGAATTATATAAGAATATCAGCCATCTTTTAGGCAGTAAATTACTGGTGTCTAAGAAAGGAGCACCTTTGTCTCAGAGCTTCAATAATAACATGAGTTCAAGACCCAGTAAGATGTGCTTTGAGTGACTTCACTGCTGCCACGTTTGAATTCAGAGTTGTGCACTTTTCCAGGTGATGGAGTTTTACTGCCAGTCCTGTGAGACAGCCATGTGCCGGGAGTGTACAGAGGGAGAACATGCAGAGCATCCCACGGTACCACTCAAGGATGTGGTGGAGCAACACAAGGCTTCCCTCCAAGTCCAGTTGGATGCTGTCAACAAAAGGTATGGAGACTCCACTGATTATTTTCAGTTTTCACCACTGGCTTCCTGTGTTACCTTGGGTAGATATTTTAATGTGCTGGTGTCATGGGCCTTTACCTAGAAAACTAGGGGTAGCGAGGCTAGCATAGGAAAAAAAATCCATTGAGTGTGATGTGTGATACACTGAGGGATTAGAGAGGAGAGCAAAAGATTCCTATCTCTCTTTCACAAAACAGAGGCCATTAGAAATGCAAGTGTACTCCAAAGAAGGGGCAAAAAATGTTAAGGAGAAAAGTACTAGGCAGTGATGAATTTCATGAGAAATAATACTGGATGGTTAAAAGATTAGTACAAACACTATGGTGGCAGAAAGGCTAAAAAAAAAAAAAAAAAAAAAAGGGGGGGAAGGAGGGGGAGGGGGAAGGGAAAAAAGGGANAAAAAGTGGGGTAGATCTAGTTATATCTTCCCAAGTAGATACACTTGCATAAAGGACAGAGAATCCAAGGCCTCCTTGCTGGAAATCCCTGAAGTCTAATGGTTTTTCACAAGGGAGGGCCATCGCTTAGCCTTACTTCATCAGACCAAAACCGCTATGTGGTTATAAAAGGAATGAACTTCTGTGAAATGACCAAGTTTAAAGACAGCCTGCTGCTGAGATTGTTTCATCAAAAGGTATTGGGGCAAGGGCCAATGTTTAATGATTTTTGAAACAGCAATCTTTGTAATTTAATCCCTCCCTCAGGCTTCCAGAGATCGACTCGGCACTTCATTTTATATCTGAAATCATACACCAGTTAACCAACCAAAAGGCTAGCATTGTAGATGACATTCATTCCACTTTTGATGAACTCCAGAAGACTCTAAATGTGCGAAAGAGTGTGCTGCTTATGGAACTGGAAGTGAATTATGGCCTTAAACACAAAGTAAGATGCATGTTTTGTTTCAGTGGAAAGCTATTAATTTAATCAGCCAGTTTTTACAAATGATGCAGGACACCAGTTTGACAAAATGTGTCTGAGATTAAGAGGAGAACTTTGTTTTCCTGAAATCATGTGCTGCAAAGCCTCGCTTGTGGGTGCCCAGCCTTATAAATGGAATTCAGACCCTGTATGGGCAGGTAGCCCTTTGTGCATGGTGTGTGAAGATCTAAAATGGCCAACAAACTAAGCAGGCATCTGCTTAAAACCAACATGCTGATGTGCAGATGACAATAAGGGAACAACAAAGGAAAGTCTGAAATCCTTGGGCTGCAATCCTCTGAACCCCCCCATGAATATACAGGCCAAACACTTTCTCCTGAAACACTGAGCAAGGCTTACTGTTTTGCTTTAAAGCACCATTTTCCTTTCAAATGCCTGGTAACATACTTCATGTTAGATGTCACTAGTTGGAACACATAAAGATTGGAGGGACATCTCACTTCCTCAGAGAGCAATAGATTCCAGAGCTGTATTCACTCTTTCACTTTCTATCGGGATGATTGAATCTTGCATTTTTCCCCCTGTACTTCCACCTCTGTAGACTAAGCTTCAGAGGAAGAAAACAGAAATTTGCCCTTTTACAAAAAGAACCCTGTAGCCTGGCGGGTAGCATAGGTGTTGAGGATTAGTAAGCCTGAATCAGGCAAACGAATGAATTCAGTCCTTGTCTTCCTGGGCATCAGTTGTCTGCTTCATATAGAAGAAAGATCTCTTCCCTCAAAGTAGCCTTTAAAAGAAAGTAGCATCAACAACTGCATTTTCAAGAGTGCCTGATAATATTGGCATCTTTGGGCATTCTCTGCAATTACTGAGCAGCCAGAGCATCTCCAGATGTCTGAAGCAGAAGAATGCTGCATTCCTGGATCTGGAACAGGCTTGATCATTAGGAAGGTATTGAACTGCTGGGGCTGTGAAAATGAAGGAATTCTAACATGTGCACAAGATATGTACTTTCAGGAACACAGAGCCCAAAACCCTTGAGGCACAGAATTTAGTCATCTCCAGAGCTAAGTAGCAGCTGAGGAGCTTTTTAGCATCAAAAATTTTGACTTAGATCCCAGGTT
Organism: Scopus umbretta; assembly: GCA_013400535.1. Classification (NCBI taxonomy): domain Eukaryota; kingdom Metazoa; phylum Chordata; class Aves; order Pelecaniformes; family Scopidae; genus Scopus; species Scopus umbretta. Next base: position 46,800 of record VZTL01076583.1, read on the forward strand.
CATCTAAATCTATCCAAGATGTGCCAAAACCCTTTTTCCTTAGCAAGCAAATATACTCGGGGTGTGTACAAAGTTCACACAAGATGGAATATGATGTTAAATTATTTTATTGTTGTTTAAAGAGAATTAAGATAGTTTAAAAACAATTTTGGGCATAGTTTAAAAACTATTTTGGGCATTAGAAAACCAAATTTTTACAAACCTGCACATAAGCAGTAAAAGAGGTATCTCTCCTGTTTGTATAAAAGCATTGGAATTGCATTTTGCTTTTGAATGAGTAGTAGTCCTGCAAAATTATTAAAACTCAAATATTCCATCATTCTGATCATGTACTTTGCAAAAACAAAAAAATTAAAGGCTACGCTTTACTAAAAGAAAGTTGGCAATTCAGTTTCTGTTGTCCGATAGACTGAAAGAGGCCTTCTGTAAAATACTCTAAACATATTTTAAATATTAGTTATGGTAGGATTGAATATTTTCCATCCTTGTAATGAAACAAAACTATCTTGAGAAAATAATGATTTTAAAATGTAGCTGCAAATTGGCTTCCTCCTCAATTTGTGGCTTGTTATCCCAAGCATATGGGGTTTTTGTCATCCTGGGACTTTATTAGCTATGCTCTCTGTTTAACTACCAATGTCCTGGAATAACGACAAGGCAGATTAGAAATGCCTTGTATTGAATCCTGAGAGGTTTATAGGCACCTAGAAAAACAGATAACTTGAAATTTCAGTGTAGTCTTGAAATTTGTTCATTCTGTTTTGCTTGCAAAAGATTTTGTGTTATCACTTTCCCG